>OFHS01005252.1:0-12162 GCA_900245855.1 Calvadosia cruxmelitensis
ATGATCTGATTACACCTAATCTCGGTTGAGAGAACCTGAGCGGTGTTTTGCTGAGTTTGGTATAGAAAAAAGTCAGGAAATGAAATAATTAGGTGCCTGACTGCAGAGCGTGGCAAATGTGCACCCGAGATCTTTCAAGTTCTAAAATTTGCGCACTTGAGATTTAGCTGTACGACAAAATTAAAGTGTGCTGCTCTTCATTTTCGATGACTACATAGAAATTCTTAATAAAAACAGCTGCCAAGATGAATTTTAGCTGAAATTGTGTTCATTGGTGCACCTAAAGTGTGCACCTCAGTATCTTTTTCAGTATTTTGCGCACTTGCACCTGAAAATTTTGGCCTCTGTGCACCTGAGATCTCGGCGCGAAGGGCCATGCTCTGCAGTCTGGCTTAGGTGTAATATTACATGAATATTGAGCATTTGAAAATCATGTAAAACAAACTGTAAATAAAATAAACCGTGGAATTGGAATTTTGAAATACCTTGGTAAATTTTTATCCATTGATTCCACAGAGAGAATATATAAGACAATTATACTACCTTATTTTGATTATTGTGCTTTAATATGGGGATCGTGTATACAGTAAGTAGCGAATCTATAGATAAATTGCAGAAATTACAGAACAGAATAATGCGATAGTATTAGGATGTCATTACAGAACACACCACAAAGATATGCATAAGAGACTGAGATGAATGGATATCGGGCAGCATGTTTGATATTTGCAATGTGTCTGGATATAAAAGATTGCAAATGACGGGGCACCATCCAATCTTATCAATACAGTGTAACTCGGTTAATATCACACCCTCCGGAAAATTGTAAAACGTGATATTATCCGAGTCGTGACAATAACGTTCAAACAATAACAAAAGCGGGCCATAGAACAGCAAACTTTGTATCAACATCAAGCAGAGCTATTATGTAGAGATTTAAGCACCACAAGACTCATCTTATATCTATATTTCACAAACGTCTGTCTGTATGTTTGTTTGTTTGTCTGTGTGATCAAAACCCGACACCTGCCACTCATTAGCAAGTACAGATTTGACTAGCTCTTGGAAACAACAAGGCTTTGGTTTTGCACAGTTTTTGAAGCACATCGCACAGCGCCAATGCGCGAACCAGTGCAAAGTTGAATAATGCAAATTGGGGCAGAATCTAACGCAGCTGTTCTTTAAAAAGTTCGCATTGAAGCCGAGCTATGTTTTCTACAAGTTTAATGAAATTATCGCTGTGGGATGGGCACCTCAAATTTTCTGTGCTTGCCTTTGCAAACTGGTGCGCTTGAATGACTCGAATAGATCGATTTTAGTCCCTTGGGAGCCGTAGCTTAGCTGAGAAACAATAGGCAGCATTTGACGCAGCATTTGATACTGCTGCTTTATGGGTTTATACAGAGAACTGTGATTTGTATAGGACTAATTTAACATACATCTAAATGCGAAGCAACGACGCTGGACGCAGCTGCCTTAGCAGTGCGGACCAGCTAGTTTTCTTAGATTTGTCACGCTCAATGAGGCGAACACAATGAAAAACAACTTCATCAACTTTTCCTTTCACGACAATTGCGGCACCTATATATTCAAGCAAGGCGACAAATCACAGAAAGCATGACAATAAGCGAGTGTAAAAAAATCCTTTGGAAATCCGTGATAATAACCGAGATGTGACAATATCCGAGGTGATATTAACCGAGTAGAATAAGAGAAAAGCTTAGGGACTGGCAAGTGGAATTTCACTTTCCGTGACAATAACCGAGGCATGATAATATCCGAGGTCATATTAACCATATTATACTGTAATTTTGACAGGAATTACGGTAGAAGCACCCGTGCTGCTTCATCTGGTTGTTTGAGGGTGCGCAAAAAGCATCTACAATCGTTTCAGTCTACTGGTATCAGGGTTTGGAATGCCCTGCTAACTCAAAAAATCTGTAAATGTTGCAAAATTCAAACTCGATTGTGAACAACATAGTGGTAAATAGTGTGCTATCATTTTCCATATTTGTGTTGGCTGTATAATAGAATATTAATTATTGTTTGTATTGTTTTTCTGCTCCATGAAAAAGTAACCCGGTAACAACACCAGTAGCTATGGTAACCCGGTTACCACATCCGGTAACTATGGTAACCTGTGAGTCTATGGAGTAGGCCCGAAGCGTTGATTTTTGTATTTTCATCTCGTCTCTCTTGTTTTGTTTTGCATGACTCTTTCTAATTTTTGACTCATGTTTGCCATGGCAACCCAAGAGTCTATGAAATGGGAGGAAAATCGTTAATTTTGTCATTTTGTTTAGCTTGATATTGATTGAAAACCTTTTAACGCTCCTGCTGATAGTCCTCCACCTCCATTCCTCTACTCAACTTGTCGACTTCTGTCTATTGCTTATTGTCTCTTCATTGTCTTGCATGACTATTCTAGGTCCAAAAGACAATTACAGCAAGCCAGTTGCTTCATCTCATGAATACGGCTGGTGGATCCCAGCTGGGAAGGAGGAACCATTGCAATGGGCCAAAACAGAGAGACATGCCAACATTCACAGCGAAATGACCAGGTAATCTAATAACCCATAGAAGACCCACCGAAATTGAATCCAAATTTAACTTTGTTGACTTCCCTGCAGATAAGACGGTTTCATAGTCTAAGGAGCAGTACCAGTTGGTATAGATGTCTTCCAATGAAATCCGATTGGCTCTGATTTTCATACAATAAATTTCTTTACCATCTGGACAAGCAATAATTCTAGATATGGACTGATACCAAATATTAAAAACTTCATTTCAATAGAATGAATTAAATAATAATAATAGTTTTCAATAATTTGATCACCGTTATGCTTATACAGCGAAACCTGTCTATAACATTTGGTCAATTTTTGGACCTGAGAAAAATGACCTTTTCAGACAGGTGGCCTTTCTGTTCAGGTTGATTCTATTCAAAGTGTCATCTTGAGGTTTTAAGAGTGGTCTTTATACACAGGTGGCCGTTAATACAGGTTTGATTATATAATTATATCACCTGTTTTGTATTTAAGTATGACCCATACTCAATTATTCAGTCAATAGAAGCTGTGACCGCTGCTATTCAACAAATCATTGTATTGCTCATATATAATTTCTACATACAGTATGATTTTTGACTCACGGTTACTATGGTAACCCGAGAGTCTATGCTGTGAGGGGAAAAGCGTTGATTTTTTGTTTGTTTCTTTTTCTAATCTTGTTTAGTTTGAAATACAATTGGCTAATGCCAGAAATGGTAGACTTGCTTCAGTGAGGTTGTTTAATTCAATGTTACTCCTCGGTCCAAAGAGTACAGTTAAATGTGCTGCAAACAAAGCCACTTCCTGGTTTTATTACATGTGGTAGAGGTTTATTTACTTGTATACCAAAATGCATTTGGACTACACATGATGCATTATGCCTAGGTAGACTTTCCATTGAAAGAAACTAATTTCCAAATACACTACATTTATTTACAGGTTTGTGGATGAAATGACATTGACCAACAAGCATTTCACATTATTTTGAAGAACATCACTCAGGAAGACAAGCTCAACGCAATCATAGAACTCATGCTGCTGCGTCCTTACTCAGCTAGAAAAGTCAATACTTTTTCAAAGTAACAACATTTTGTACCTTTGATTTTATACCAAATGAATGCAGTAGAAACAAGATAGCTTTGTAGAAATAATATTTTACAACAATATATTTTTATTTTTCCTTCTGCCGTATTTTTGATTCTTACATCTATCAGTTTGACAGCAATCAATTGAATTGCACCAACCATAACTTGCTTTAGGATCAAAACTTCCAATAAAGCTTTCCCCATAACTGCAAGCATGGTTGACCATCTGAGCTAGCGGCATATTGAGGGACGTTCTTTCTCTTGTGTCTTACAACCAGGCAGTTCACGTCATTATGTGCATTAGCAGGCAAATCTTATAAGCATATATTGCACAATGAATGTTAGCAATCTTTCTCTGGTAGTTTTAGCCCAACTCTTGCAGCGCTTGCTTCAATATTTTCTGTTGCACCTTGGTACTTTGATAAGAGTTGCTAAAACAACAATACAACAACACATGCTTGAATATCAAGCCTCTTCCAGATGACACAAGAATACAAGATAGATCATGCATGAGTACTCTCATGACAAATCTTACCATGGCTACCAATCAGGATATTAAAATGATAAATTTATAATAAAGATCAAACTCATCGCCATTAGGTGAGAGTTTTTGGCGTCGGTGCTTGGCTGATGGGAGTTGTCATAATGTAAGGTAGTCGGTGTAAGCAAGCGATCACAAGGTGGCAAAACTGCTGAACCTGTCCTCACCAATTTCAGTCTCCAGCATGCTTGGAGAGGAGAGACAGGTTCACCTGAGTACTCTCATGACAAATCTTAACATGGCTACCAATCAGGACATTAAAATGATAAAATTATAATAAAGATTAAACAAATTGAAATGTCCACAACAACAATGACAAAAGCGTAGAATGGCTTCTGTGGTTGCAAATTACATGAGAAAATTCAAACAATTGCTATGGTCAACTAGAACCATCTGTACTTGTCGGGCAATGTTGCCGAGTAAAGGAGAACATTGCTCACAGCTCCTCAGATGAATATACATCAAGTTAATACACCCAAGGGCATGTAAGTAGCCGAAAAGCCCAGCAAAGGATGCAGGATCCAATCAAAGAGGAGAATAAGCGATATGGCGGCAATATCTAATAGGTATTAACCAAGTTCAACTGTATTGGGATCTACTCTTGAATGCCTGCACACTATCGAAGGTGGTCTTGAATTCGGCAGAGGTCGTACATACTGATATTGCCATAGCAACAGTTAATGCAGTTAGTAGCAATCCACCTGATCAGATAAACCCTGTCAACATTCATGAGAAGAGAGGTCTGAGCAAAGGCTGCTCCGATCCAAGTGGCATATAATTTCTGGATGTGTTAATGGGGTCATCGTCAATGTAGAATGCAGTCGCTCCCTGTCCAGTCAGAGTGTCATTGTCACCTCAAAGTTGAATATTGTACATTGGAACATTGCAGAGCCTAATGAATTTACCACATGAAAAAACCTATACACAACTTCAATTGTCATTTACCTTGGATTCAATTTGGCTTTCCAGTAGGTACGTGTACCTGGACAGCTGAGCAATACTTTCCTCTATTGGAACAGTACTGCTGGTATCTCTGAACTTTGAGACCAGGAAGGGATACACCGGATTAGATCTCCAAGGAAAAATCGCCTGGAAAAGACAAATAGCAATGCAATGATAGAACAGTAAGGATATAAGGATATTTGGCAATGACATGATACAGATAAGACCTTAGACATAACATGGTAGATATAACTGAAAATATTGACAGGGTGCAACTTCGGAAAATCTAAAATAGAAGCAATTGGCCTCAGTACCTAAATCTCAACATGCACGAAGTAAATTCTAAGATCGGCCTCTGCCATTTCACTCGAAGTTCCAATGGAAACCGAAACCTTTCAAGACCTTGCTGCCAAACTTTTTAACCCCCTGCCCGGAAATTTACGTAATATAAACTGTTTTAAGGAATTCTGCACAAAGGTCAAACAGCACATTTTTAGCCTAAATTAATTATTTATTTATTACAAATTATTAGTATATTTATTTATAGAATGTTTAAGCTTTAATTAAGATAATTAAGCCACCCAGTGGAAGCACTGTAATAAAAGCCACTATTACTGTTATTATTATTAAATCATGACCTATTTCATCAAACACAACTTTAAGTTCAGTTCAGTTGTTGTATACAGTCAAACCTGTATTAGCGGCCACCTCTATAGAACAGCCACCTGTGTATAAAGGCCACTTTTCATGACCCTAAAATGACACTTTCTTTAGAATCAACCTGGACAGAAAGGCCACCTGACTAGAAAGGTCATTTTTCTCAGGTCCCAAAGGTGACTATTATAGACAGGTTTCCCTGTAGTTTCCTTCTAAGAGGAATGGGAACATATTTATCAGTGGCAAGAGTCAGGTACTTAGTTATTAACCTCAAGAAAAAAAGTAATTGATTAATTGATTGGATGACCTCCAGAGTAATATTACGATGCACTGTAGTGTTGGATAACTAGCATACCTCACTCTTGGCAATCGATTTGTTCATTTCTTTAGAGTTTCCCTTGATGCCCGTCAAGAGTCTGCGGAAGGATCTTGCAATGTGTAGCTTTGACATTACAAATGCACTCTTTACATTCTACAACCCTTGGAATCAAACAGAGATATTCTTCAGATCAGAATTGCAAGTAAAAACACGAATAAACATCATTATAATCAGAAACTCCTAAATCTTCGTAATTGTAGTAATAACACCACAGGAGTGTGATCGTAATAATGAAATATATCAAGAATTAGAAACAGCAACTAATGCTGCATTTGTAATGTCATGTCACATTTTGAGGGCCATGAAGGAGAAAAGCGGAAACTTAACATGTCACTCTCTTTAACTAATGACAATAATGATGATAATAATGATGATAATGATGCTGGAAGTAGCAAAAAGGGTAGTTGACTACTCGAATTGGAGGGGAAATTACTCTATTCACTATTACGGCACAACTGCGGGTCCTCTGGACAGATTCTGGTCATCTGACGCATCCCAGACCATAATACTGCGCATGTTCTGTCATACAATCGAGCAGGTTTTCCTAAACGGTTGTGAGTCATGGGTGCTGTCTGAATCCCTGGCTACATGTGTATATCAGTCTTATGACAGTATCCTCAGACCCGCCCTTGGGTATCACTGGCCCATCATCATTGCCATTGTGGACCTCCGCCGCATCACTCCGTCTGCTTGTGCTGTCATTCGACAATGACGAATGCGTCTTGTCGGCCATTTCATGAGGGGTGAAGAGTATGCGCGTCAGCCAATCAATTACTGCCTCTGGTGGACCCCATCTACTTTGTTCCGCCGTGGATATGGGAACTCAATTTCTTGCGTTAATGTACTAATTCATGATTTTTCTTCTGTTGATCGCTGTGATGTATTTACCATAACCGTAGTCTGTGGAAAAATGTGTGTGTCGTGGACCCGAGCGTGGAGCTTCGCATTCATGTCAACCTCTTATTCATTTACTATATATATATATATATATATCGTAGTTTTCATTAATTAATCAGCTCTCTGTTCAACATTCATTGCGCCTAGTCCTTCTCTGCTCATTATTGTCTACCATTGAACAGTCCAAATTGTTGTAGCTGGCACCGAAGTAGCCAGTACAAATGGTGACCCCGCGCAGAACGAGAGCATTCCTTCTGCCACTAGCTCAACGACAATGGAAGTGGCAAAGATCACAGCACCATTCAAGCTACCGCCCTTCCTATGTGTCCAGATAATGTTCTGGTTTCAACAGATCGAATGTTTGTTCGACCTCAGAGGCATTCGCTCGGAGAAAAGCAAGTTCTTACACGTTGTCCCGGAGCTATCAGCCGCCATCGGACCACTGGTCGTCACGCAAGCCCTATTCACCACCGCCAATGCCTACACCATGCTTAAAACGTAACTACTGGCAATGCTCCGGAAAACCGAACAACAGAGATTAGAGGACGCCTTAGGCGCTATTTCATTGGACGGCCTGAAACCGCCAATTTGTGCGATGAAAATCTCTCAGTTGCTCAATGGTCAATTAATCTGGTTAACCGCGGCATCCCAGTGCACCGCACCCCATTATGTTTCACAAAGAAGAAGAGGAACGGATGTTTCCATAAATTACCGTTCCAACAACAACAGTGTGGATCGATGTATGTATGTATCATTTTTAGCTGCCCATAAGTCAATTATTTTTTGCATTAATCTTTAGCTCAAAAACAGCACTCGACTTATTGTCAGAGAAAATTGTTTTAGTCTTTCTTGTTGTCTTGTTTGCACAAGTTAACAATAGGCCTATTGTTGTGAACAGAAGCACAGCATTGGCCATGGGTTGAATTCTGCTTGTCTCATTGAATTTGAACTTGCGAGTTGTTGTTCAGCTGAGTCTAGTCCTCATTCTCTTCACTCGCTCACTACAAGAAGGTAGTTCCAAAGTGGCTTAATAAATACACTACAAAACTGAAACTGACATTCGTTGTGTACGCTGAGCAAACAAATAATGTTGTTGCTGGAAAAATGCTTAGAGTAAATGAAAAACTTGTT
Organism: Calvadosia cruxmelitensis; assembly: GCA_900245855.1. Taxonomy (NCBI): domain Eukaryota; kingdom Metazoa; phylum Cnidaria; class Staurozoa; order Stauromedusae; family Kishinouyeidae; genus Calvadosia; species Calvadosia cruxmelitensis. The sequence continues at coordinate 8,182 of OFHS01005252.1, forward strand.
TGGTACTGGCGAAAGGAAGGCCGTTCTTGAAGGAATGCGGAAAACAAACTCTGCGAATCACGGCAATGATTGCAAGTGATCAAAAGTTGAAAAAAGATTAGTCCAGTGGGTAAAGTAGCAGCGCCAGTCAGTCTTTGTTGTGACTTACACTATGAACAGATACCATGTGAAATCCATGTGAAAATCATGTGAAAAACCATGTGAAAAGTGCCCTTTTCACATGGTATTTCACACTGTTTTCTAATTCACACGTTTTTCATATGGTTTTTCACACGGTTTTTCATATGGTGTTTGAAAATTCACATGGTTTTTCGCATGGTGCTTCCCATTTCACATGGTTTTCACATGGTTTTCACATGGTTTTGGATTCATAGTGTTACAATGCCATAATGTCTGTGCTAGCCTCGTATTCAAGTAAAGTCTCTTTTCCATGTAACCTCTATTTCATGTACATTTTACCTATATAAGCCAATGTCGCATTTAATAATACAAGATTAGCTCTCAGCTCAGCTGAATCACTCGCACAACGTTTCTCTATTGCTGTCTCGTTCGAGTGGAATTAATTGTAAGGTTGTTCGTAATGGAGTCTAACACGAACACCTCCACAAATGGTGACCCCACTGCATCAAACAACGCTACCATCAACATGGAGAGCGCCTCTGCCGTCGCTTCTACTGCCGACGTTATGAAAATCTCGCAGCCGATCAAACTGCCGCCGTTCTTACGACTTCACATCTTGTTCTGGTTTCAGCAGCTTGACTGCATATTTGATCTGCGTCGCATCACAACGGAACGGACTCGCTTCCTACACGTAGTTCCCGAATTACCTACCGACGTTGGACCACTCGTTGTTACTCCTGACCTCTTCACCGCTAGCAATCCGTACACACTCATCAAAGCCAAACTACTCGCGATGTTCCAGAAGACGGATCACCAGCACCTAGAGGATGCTCTGGGCAATATCTCACTGGATGGACTCAAGCCGTCAATTTGCGCATTGAAGATCATTCAGCTGCTCTCAGAGTCAGGTATTACGCCTACCGATAAATTAGTGCACCATAGGTTGTTGCGGGCCCTTCCCTCCCATGTACGTGACCTACTAGTTGGTCACGCAGAGTTACCGTCCGCCCAATTCTTGAAGGTTGCCGATACAATTTGGGGTGCTGTTAGTTCCACGGTCGGGTCTAGCCCGGGTATTCATCAGGTGGCTCCTGTCTTGTCCTCTTACGGGGACGTTGCGCATATCTCGTCACCTTATTCTCAACCCCGGGGCACCTCTCCTCCAACGCGTGAACCGTACGTAATTCGTGGGTATAAGCCGAATCAAAAGCCATGTATTAGTCGTCCTCGTATATTTTACGGCGCTCGGGCTCGAAGCTGTAGACCTTGGTGTGAATGGCCTAATAAAACGGTCCCTGTTGTTTCCACTGCCAATGCTCGAACTCCCAGTCATTCTCGTTCCTCTTCACCACAGCCGGGAAACGCCTAAGCGGCCACGTTGCGTCATCATCGTCTCTACGTGGCCCATTTCTCTACATAAGTGCTCAATTGCCTTGTTTTCCTGCCTTGACATTTTTAATTGATACCGGTTCTGCTGTTTCTGTTATTCCATTTAGTTTTCTGAAAATGCATCGCATTCCATATTCACCGTCTCACGTTTCTTTGAAATCAGCTTCTGGTTCATCAATTTCCGTATTCGTTGAAATTATTTCGAATATTATTCTTCCTCAATTGCGTCGTACCATTTCGCATTGTTTTATTATTGCTGATGTCACTCAGCCGATTTTGGGCATCGATTTTCTTTCCGCTCACAAAATTGTTTTGAATTGCGCCAGTGGCACTTTGACTGATAGTTTGACGTCAATCTCGACCTCGCTTAAAAGTTGTCACGTTTCGCTCGATTCCATTCATCTTCAATTTCCGCCGACTCTTTCTGAATCCATTCGTAATCTCTTAACTCGTTATCACGTCTTGTTTTCGCCGCTACAGCTCACGTCCACTCCTCCACACAGTGTGACTCATCGAATCGAGACTGTAGGAGACCCTGTTTTCTGTCGCCCTCGACGCATGCACCCGCAGAAACTTGCTATTGCACGTGCCGAATTTGACAATTTTCTTGCCGCAGGCATTATTGTTCCTTCTGCTTCAGCATGGGCTAGTCCTTTACATCTAGTTCCAAAACCTGAGCCTGGTTGTTTTCGCCCTGTTGGTGATTACCAAGCATTGAATCGTATTACTAAACCTGACCGCTATCCACTTCCAGACTTACAATCATTTAATAATGAATTATTTGGCTCTACCGTATTTTCCAAACTTGACTTGACCAAAGCGTATTATCAAATTCCGATTCATCCTGACGATATTGACAAGACCGCCGTCACCACCCCGTTTGGTTAATTTAATTTTACATGCATGCTTATGGGATTGAAAAATAGTGCTGCGACCTTTTCGCGTTTCATCAATGAGGTCCTACGTGGCGTCTCATGTTTCGCCTATATCGATGACACTTTGGTTTACGGTTCAACACAGGCAGAACATGACGCTCGCCTTGAACAAGTTTTGTCTCGCCTAGCGAAGTACGGCATGCGTTTAAATTTATCTAAATGTCTTTTCTCTGTTTCTGCTGTCGATTTTCTCGGATTTCAAGTCGAGGCAAATGGTGTTTCTCCAAAGTCAAAATCCAAATCTGACCTATTGCAATTGCCACCGCCATCAGATTATTCTGCTCTACGTCGTGCCCTTGGCATGTTTAGTTTTTACAGGCGATTTATCCCTAATTATGCCGATATTGCTGCCCCTCTGCAGGCTTTGGCCAACGCTACTCAGCCACCACCAAAGTCTCAGCGTCGTCATCGCACTGTTGCCACTTATCAGTGGACACCTGATCACCAATCCGCTTTCGAATCTATCAAAACGCTATCAATTCTGCTGTTACACTCGCTCATCCAAATCCTGCATGTTGCTCGTACTCTATCACCACTGATGCCTCAGCGCACGCTATTGGGGCTGTTTTACATGAGCACAATGGTCAATCTGCACCCTTGACTTTTTATTCTCGTGGTCTCTTGTCTTCCGAACGCAATTACTCAACATTTGATCGTGAGCTGCTTGCCATTTTCGCCGCAGTTAAACGTCTCAGTGCGATTGTTGAAAACACGTCAGTGACAGTTTTTACTGACCACAAGCCAATTGCTGCCGCGTGGCGTTCTCGCGCCCACACCAGTCACTCTCCGAGTCAAGAACGTCAATTCAGTTACTTGTCACAATTTGTCAATGACGTCATTTATGTTCCTGGTGACTCTAATGTTGTTGCCGACACCCTTTCGCGTGATCTTCCCGATTCAGCTCTCATTTCACATGAGGATCTGACCACATCAGGTGTACACGCTGTCACAATGGATTTGTTAAATCTCTCCGCCCTCGTTTCCGCGCAAAATTCTGCTTCCTTTGAGACCACTGGTCTTTCTCGAGTTGATTTTGCAGAAGGTTCACTATGGTGTGACATGTCAAAAACTATGCCTCGACCCTTTGTTCCTCCTTCGTTACGTCGGTCTGTTTATGATTCCATGCATTGCATCGGACATTACGGCCGCGGCGCGTCATGTCGTCTAATTTCCGACCGCTTCTTTTGGCCAAAAATGCATCGTGATATTTCGGCCTCGGTTCGAGCATGCCACACCTGTCAACAGCGAAAAGTCCAGCGCCACACCATCACGCCACATATGCCATTCAATTTACCATGTGATCGTCTCCAGACTGTTCACCTCGACATTGTTCATGTACCACCGTCCACCTCATCCATCGCTCATGTCGCATGACCACATCGGTATTTACTCACGATGATCGACCGATTTACGCGTTGGGTTGAGGTAGTCCCTTTAGTAGATTACTCGGCACCCGTAGTTGCTGAAGCTTTCGTTCGGGAATGGGTCGCACGGTACTCTGCTCCCCTCTACGTAATCACCGACCGGGGTAGTAACT
>OFHS01005255.1:0-10886 GCA_900245855.1 Calvadosia cruxmelitensis
GTACGCAGCAATGGCGAGGCATGTTGATACTTTCCCGTTAGCAAAATAACTTTGGCCGCTGCATTTTGAACCTTTTGCAGGCGCTTGATCAGATAGTGCGGGCTCCATAACAAATTGAGTTACAAAAATCAAGTCAAGATGTTACAAACGCATGCACAATGGTTTCCGCAGACTGCTGGCTCAAATATCTCCTTATTCTGCTGATGTTTCTCAGATGGTAGAACCCTGAACTGCATACTTGAACTATATGTCGTTCCATGGACATAGTTGGATCCATAGAAACTCTAATGTTGCGTGCGTGAGGCTTCTTATGGATGACATCATCGCATGAACTCATAATCACCACCAGCAAGCCTGAACGGCGTCTAAAAATACCAGATGTTCCCTATTTCCCGGAATCGTTCCTTAATTATATGCGATGCAGTGCCAAATTTAGTTGATTTTGTTAGAAATTTTTACCATTATTTTTCCTCTGTGGTCTTGTAACCTAACGCCGTCTCGAATGGTTAAATATGATCTCTACCCAGACCAAACTCAACTATCAACAATGTAGTCTAACAGGTAAAATTTTAATCATTTTAAAACAATCACATTGGCTGCTCCTTCAATAATCCACACGTGATTCACAATGCGAAATAATTTAGTCGGCCATACACATTATGGAATTGCCTCGTTCTTATGCTTGTTTCCAAGACAACTGTGAACTGTAACTTACATAACATAGAATAATAAAACCACAACTCAACATTAATTTATCAGCTACGGCAAAGCAATGTCTTGGATTCGGTGATACCCATTAAGGGCAGCTTACCTCTTCCGTATATAATGTTGTAATCAATGTCACTCCCAGCAGTCTTTGCACCAAAGTGAGCACAAGCGACAAGGACACTACCTGGATAGCAAAATATCAGTTGTCATAGCAATATGGCATGTTAACCCACGCGCTAAAACAAAACGATTTTATTATCAATATCATAATATACTATTATCTATATTATTATTTCACAAGTGTCTGTCTGTATGTCTGTCTGTCTGTGTGATCAAATCCAGGCACCTGTCACTCATTAGCAAGTACGGATTTTCTGACGTTTGGGAAATAACACGGCTCTGGTTGTGCACGGGTTTCAAAATGCCCCGCCCAGCTCCAACGCTCAAACCAGGTCAAGTTCAACAATGCAAATTGGTGCAGAATCTAACGGAGCCGTTTTTCGAAAAGTTCACGTTGGAGCCGTGTTATGTTTCTTGCAAGTTTGACGAAATTATTGCTGTGGTGTGGGCACCTTCAATCTGCCTTGCTTGCCTTTGCAAACCGTTGCGGTCGAATAGTTCGGAAGGATCGATTTCAGTCTCTCGGGAGCCGTAGCAGCTGAGAAACAATAGGCGGCATTCGACTCAGCATTCGATACTGCTGCTTTATGGGCTAAAACTGAGAACTGTGATTTGTATGGGGCTAATTTTAACATCCATCCAAACGCGAAGCAACGACGCTGGACGCAGCTGCGATAGCAGTGCGGACCAGCTAGTATCAAATATTAGTCTTAAGTAATATGCTTTGCTGCAATAATATATATTGTACTCTCAATATCAAGTGTGAAGAGCACAGACCTGTTCCAACAAAAGGATCGTAGATTAACATGTCTTCCGTGGCCTGAAACACAATGGAGACACTCCTTAATAAACAGAAAGTTAATGAAACGGCAATACAGAAGAACTCGTTTAATTTAATATGACAGCTTTGGTACAGAATAAAGCCAAGGCCATACTAGTCTGAGCTCCGGCAGGAGCATTTTTGTCACAAGAGACTTGTTGTCACCGCTACTATTTTCTCCGTCCGCTCCGACTGATATAAAGTCTATCTCGTTTAATATCCCGCAAAGCCAATTTCCATCAGTTAGTCGCCATAAAACTCTCAAATTCGTACTTTGCTTTATATCTCTTGTGATAATACCCCACCATATTCTTCTATATTTCGTGTAAAAATCTCGTTTATTGTCCCATTCTAACGATGCGCTGCAACACATGCAAACCGTTACAAAACATTCTCTCATTGCAGAATCCAGACAACTTTTTAATTTATTGGTCAGCTTGATTCAGTAGTGGTTAATTGAGTCCTCAATCATTGTTAACTGACATGTTCTTCAATGTTGCTCAATGCTCATGAAAAAAATTAAACACTTTGTCAAAACAAAAGGAATGCTAGTTGTTACTTAGTCCAGTTAGTATTCCACATGACTTATAACTTAAGCATATTACATTTTTGCCTGCATGAAGGGTGGGATAAAGTGAAACCTGTCTATAACAGTCACCTTTGAGACTTGAGAAAAATGACTTTTACAGACAGGTGGCCGTTCTGTCCAGGTTGATTTCTATAGAAAGTGTCATTATGGGTTTATGAGGAGTGGCCTTTATACACAGGTGGCTGCTCTATAGAGGTGGCTGCTAATAAAGATTTGACTGTACAGTAGTTTGACTGTAGTGATACTCACAAGCGCTTGGTTAGCCATCAGCATTGACAACTGGGGATCCATTGAGGTGTTCCCAATAAAATGTCTTGTCTTCAATGAATACTTCTGTAAGTGTAATCGCTGACTGTGGCCAACCTGAGCGTTGTATAAAAACAAAACAACACTTGGTTCAGCTATATCGGAGCAAATATCACATTGATAAAACTACCCCTAAATGATCATGTATAAGTCACACTCATGTATAAGTTGCAGCTCAATTTTGATAATGAGACTCATGAAGAAGAGGCCAACCGAGTCGCTTTCAAAACAGTTGGCAACCTATGTATTGAAGTTTAAAAGTGCGACTTACACAAGCCGGATTTTGGTAACTTTCTTAAAAGTTCTCTTTACTATATTTATTATCTTCAAGTTACAAAACTTATCAAATAGGTACACTAACACATTTTACTATTTATGGAAACATAACAAAAATATTTTGATTTTTAAAAGTAAAATCAATATATCGGTAACGATTATTTGAAATGTTTTAACAAGGCTTTGACAAATTAGGCAGTTCATAGCGTCCCGGAAGATGAGATATTAGGCACAGATATAAATTGAGATTACATGTTACAGGTCCCACGACAGGGACAGACCGCAGAGATTCAAAGAGTGCATATGGCTATTGGTGTGGCAGCTCTATGTCGCGAGACGCAGCGTAGAGAACAGGATCGACAGAGTGGCTGATACGACACCGTCCAGGACAAGGTACAGGAACAAAACAGAAAACTTACAAGATGGTACAGCTACAGGCTCACATTAGTATTACAGTGAAACCTGTCTATAACGGTCACCTTTGCGACCTGAGGAAAATAACTTTTATAGACAGTTGGCCTTTCTGTCCAGGTTGCTTTCTATAGAAAGTGTCATTTTGGGGTTATGGAGAGTGGTCTTTATACACAGGTGGCTGCTCTATAGAGGTGGCAGCAAATACAGGTTTAACTGTACAATCATGTGATTGAAGGCCTGTCATTATACGCATAAATAAACCCTATAGCCAAACCTCCACTGTCATCCTACAAGCTTATAGTGGACAGCCTGGTAGCACACCAGAGATGTTACAAGAAGCTACGGCTGCAACATGGTTATAATGGTATTAAAACTGCTAGAACAATCCACAATTAAGACAGAAAAATTGAAGAACTACTAAGGAGCACAAAGAACTTACTAATAGGCCAAAGTAGACCCTCTGACAATCTTGAAAGTTTGTATTCTTTTCACCGTAATCAAGAAGCAATGCAAGGACGTTGTCTGGCGCAGTCAGATTGAGCTTGCTGTTGATTGCAATTCCTTCTTGGATTCTCTGAAACAAATTCAAAAAATGTTACACAAAGTCTGTGAATAGAATGAGAGGCTAACAAAAGACATTCATTAGATCGTTATTAAACAATAATTCTATTGTAAACAGATCCTATTATTGTTGTTTCCAGGCAGCAAGCATTGATGTTCTTTTATTTAATTAGCCTTGTAGGCAAAAGCATTACCGCAGTTGCTCGTGCATAGATTGAAATATTAAATACAATGCACATGGTTTTGACCAGAAAAACTTGTGTGCTACTTGACGTATACATTGGCTCCTTTATCATGGTTAATGCTACAGTCACATCTGTATTAGCAGTCATCTCTATAGAGCAGCCACCTGTGCATAAAGGCTGCTTTAATAACCCCAAAATGACACTTTCTATAGAAATCAACCTGGATAGAAAGGCCACCTGTCTATAAAGTTCATTTTCCTCAGGTCGCAAAGGTTACAATCATAGACAGGTTTCACTGTATCTAAGATGGTAAAAGAACTAGCAGCCTAACTGGAGAAGGAAATTATCATGAAAGTACAATCCAGAGCAGAGGAATCGTATTTAGTCTCAAACTCGTCTCAACACTTGGGATCGACTCATGTGTCAGACAAACCTAACTCACACAAGAAACGATACCTGATATGCATTGTAATTTCCCAACACTTTATCCGATTCAATCGTACAATTCACCAGTAGATCGACAAACCGCGAAAACATGATTGAACATAATTAAGAAGAGTTGGAAAGACAAACCTCGATCCAGGAGATCTTTTCTGGAAGGCTCAATTTCTTGTTCGACCCGTCAACATCAATTTTAAATGTCGAATTAGCATCCTTAAAGAGATACTATTTCATAAAAAGAAAAAAGGCAAAATATTACAATGTTAGGAGCATAATAGGGTTATACTATTTATCTCACGAAACAAATGAAGCAGTCTAAACGTTTCAAAAATATCTAAACATAAGCAGCATTTTGTCCTTCTGCAATCAAATGATTGTAGATACAGTGTAACCCGCTTAGCGCAATAGTAATTTGCCAACGATATCCTTTGCTCTTATTAGGAATTGTGCTTATCAGGAATCGGTTAAGAGAGTTTGTACTGTACGTATTAATTCGGTACATAGCAAATTGTTTGCAGATAAACAGGTTTTTCGCTTATCCGATTTGCGCTTAAACGGGTTATACTGTAGTAGAAAGCCAATCCAGTAAACAGACTCACATGGCAAACGTTTTCAATAAAAAACCAACAATTTAAAACCGATATTTTGAAACTTATGTAGATGATTTCTGATTTTTTTTTGAAAAACTAGACAATCTCAACCAACAACATTACATCGGCTTTTGCTTGGATGGATTTTTGATGGCAATCCAGCAGGTCATCTATTGTAGGTCCAATACCCCAGACTTCCACCATAAACCTAAAATAGAATCAAGGCCATTTCAACAGTCTTCAAACACTCGTCTGTGGATCAAACCTCAATCACATGGATTGTTCACTGGCTTCATATTACTGATGGTAAAGATTGGAGGTCGCTGGATTATGAACGCGGACAGTGCGCGAAACATGCAATGGAGATGGCTGGGTCATTATGCTCGCCATAACAACGCCACTAGTCTGACTGAGTCACCATCTGGCAGCTGCCGAGGACCAGGCAGACCCCACATGAGATGGCTGGCATCTTTGGCGGGTTGGAGTGGAGCACCCGGCACAGATTGTGTGCAGGCAGCTATAGACCGACTCCCCGCACTACACACTCCACCACAACACAATGGTAATGGCAATAACACATTTCTATTTCATTCTATGGTGTTACGCACACATAGAGGTCGCCAACGGACCCCTGGCCTATGACATCATCATTTTCATATTACTAAAGTACAATGAAACCTGTCTATAACGGTCACCATTGGGAACTAAGGAAAATGACTTTATAGACACAGGTGACCTTTCTATCCAGGTTGATTTCTATAGTAAGTGTCATTTGGGGTTATGAAGAGTGGCCTTTAAACACAGGTGGCTGCTCTATAGAGGTGGCCGCTAATACAGGTTTGACTGTACTAAATTTTGAGTCACTTGAATACATGTACAGTATAGCACAAACTACTATATATTACTGTGCATAAGCCGAATTTCTAATACTAAATGATGTACTTTAAAATGCCACCTCGGTTTATACATGAGTGCTGTTTTAAAGCGCAATACATGTACTAAAATGAAATTTTGTTGGAGAGTGTATGGCTTATACTGACACTCTACAAAGCAACTCATGGTGGTTTGTAAAATGAAAGGAGGGTCGTCTTATCAAGACTGGTAAACAATGTCGTAACGAGGCTCACTCGCTGATCTAAAGGCAATTGTTCGTGCAGATTAACGAGGGTGCGTCTAGCTCAACAGTAGAGCAATGGACCGGCAATCCAGGGGTTGTGAGTTCAACTCTCACGGCGCACTTCAGTTTTTTGTGATGAACAATCTTGGTTTCCAACAAATTTAAGGTAAAAGATCAGGGTCGGCATATACACAAGATTGGTTTATACGCGTAAATATATGGTAATAGGGTCTCCAAACTTAGGGTAAACAACAAGTCAATGACAACCAGAATAGAGAATTTTGAAGGGATAATGCAATATTCAGTTCAATATCCGCTGTCTCATGAAGTAGCATCGAACGTGGAAAATGATAATGCGAGAGAGAAAAATCCAATTGCGAGTAGGGTCACAGCTTGAGCGTTGATGTAAATACATATATTGCTACCAACAACTACGCATTACCACTACAGAATGGAAACGTAAAACATTACTGAGTCACTTACAACACAATATGGCAAAATCAACAAAATAAGCTAAATACAGAATGGAATAGAGGTATTTTTGAGCGAAAATGCACTAATAATCTAACGACGATGTGTGGAGAAGAAATTTTCAGATCTATAATTTTATTTGGATTTGAAATTATACTATCTGATTAACAGGAAACTGATCTATTTTTCTGAACCAATTTTAAAATACTGTAGATTGCATTTTATAGCATGGGGTTTCTAAATGTTTGCATATACCGGTAATTGGATTTTGAAATTATCCGATTTGCATATAACGGCGTACATTGAATAATGTGATACTAAAATGCTTTGCATTCAATTAGGTCTACAACATTAGGATTTCCAAAATGTTTGCATACAAATGGCTTTTGCATAAATCTGATTGCTTCTAAGTATGTGTAAGTACTGTAGTACATTTCATGTATTTGTTTTTACTCTGGGCTTTGATGAATTGACGTACTTCATCAAAACGCTTCTTGACAAAATTTTCAAAGCAAAACTTCTGTCCGGCAGCGTCAGCAATAGGAACGGCTTCTAGAAATAAAGTGAAAAGAAACTGTAGAAGACAAAAAAGAGGCTTTCACATTCCATGCATATTTCATAGACATATTGCTGGTCCCATGAAAGGGAGAAATCGCAGAGTTACAAGAAGTACATATGGTTGTTGGTGTCAGCTCTATGCTGTGAGATGTTGGATATGGGACAGACAGAGTTGTTGACACAACGAGATACAGCCGGCAAAGAGGAGGACTACAAGATGAAAAGAACTATTTATTCTTACAATCACATGACTAGATAATGATGACATTCAGTTCATATGACAACCATGTGTCCGCCACTACAAAACCATACAAGAATTCAGCTTCCCGTAATTCTTATGGTACAGAGTGTCAGGTTTGAAACCTGAAACATTAAGTGTTTGGTATCAATTGACAAGGATTCAAGGACGCAACCTGAAGATTGTTGTGGTGTAGAGTATGTGGCAATCAAAGTTCATCATGGTTTGTGTAATCCGGCTTTATAAAACGTTTTGCATGCATCGAATGCGTTCTCGCAATATGATTGGTCGAGGGCAGTGTTTGGAACTGGCGTTGTGTGAATACTACCACGCTATTGGTGGATCGAACAATAGCCTGTCGATGTTTCGGGGGGTATAACTGCAACTCAAATACAATTTACTACCATATTTCCTAGGTTGATCGTTTTATAAAAAGGTTACCACACGCTCAGGCGTGTTTGGATTGCGTGATACCAACACGCGGGGTGTTAGGGTGACACGAGAAAAGCGTCAGAAAAACACGAGCGTAAACGAGTGTTTTTTAGCTTTTCGAGTGTCACACTAACATTCCCAAGTGTTGGTATCACGCAATCCAAACACGCCTGAGCGTGTGGTAACCCTTTAGTATGAGATGCCGATCACAAAACTCAGTTGTACAAGTACCGGAAGAGCGAGAGACAAAGTATTTATTAAGCAAACATCAAGGAAGGCATGACTTGCAATCAGTTTACAGCAGATAAGATTAGACATCTATATATATATTTTAGATTACTAGTTGATGGACAAATATACGAGATTGCCTACGGAAGAATTCAGTTGTTGGAAGGTCGCCAACGGGCCTCTGGCTTACGACATCATTATCATCTACGGAAGGACTAACAGAGAAATGCTTGGCTACAATATACGAATTACAACTTAACTTCAAACGAAATCTAACATAGACAATACCTCCTAAAAATTTAAAGCCATCGTAATTCCATAAGGCCATGATCGCGTTACCTGCTTATTGTAAAGTTCTTGATCATAATTTAACTTGAAATTGAACAACAATGCAATGGATTCCAGCTCCTATAATCAAAGCAAACAACATCGTCAATTTGTCAAATCGAAAATTCATAGTTTGGAAATCCTGTAAATAGTAGACTGGATTTTGCATCAGAACTTCTGCCACTAGCATGAAGAGACACCAGGGTGAAGGAGGGCCGGATTTAGACTAGTTCCACTAGTTTTCAGAAACCAGTAAGAATCTTTTCACAATTTTATTTTTATTTTTAATTATTATTATCGTGTAAGTAGATTGTGCACTGGTCAAACTACGAATTTGATTGTTCATGAACTACTCATTCATTATGCATCAGAATTCTAGTTTAAATCCATTGCTCTGATTAGCCAAACATCCTTCTTTGTACTAGTCAGGAAACTACTGGTACAGTATAACTCGGTTAATATCACCTCGGATATTATTACATCTCGGTTATTGTCACGGAAAGTGAAATTTCACTTGCCAGTCCCTAAGATTTTCTCTTAGTCCACTCGGTTAATATCACCTCGGATATTGTAACATCTCGGTTATTATCACGGATTTCCAAAGGATTTTTATGTTTACACACGCCTTCTGTGATTTGTTGCCTTGCTTAAATTTGTAGGCGCCACAATAGTTGTGAAAGGGAAAGTTGATGAAGTGTTTTTCATTGTGCTTGCCTCAGCGTGACAAATCCAATAAAATGAGTCTTGTGTTGCTTAAATCTCCACATAATAGCTCTGTTTGATGTTGATACAGAGTTTGCTGTTCTATGGCCCACGTTTTGTTATTGTTTGAGCCGTTTCCGCAAAATTAGAGGTCTGAGTATGAGACTCGGTTATTGTCACGACTTGGATAATATCACGTTTTACAATTTTCCCGAGGGTGTGATATTAACCGAGTTACACTGTACTCAAATTGCCCAGATTGTACAAAAGCTGGCAAATTTTATTTTAATTAGTTTTTGCCTGTTGAGACTTCCTTGAGCAATGGTGTGCGGTCAGGGTTACCAGACCACAGATGAAAAAATACGGAACATTTGCAAAATCGAACAGAGATTTCTAACGGAATCAGCTGAATTTGGCAAATGTATAGCATAAAAACATGGAGCAATTCTGGGAAATAATGGACGTCTTGCAGCCCTACCTTTGGTGGTGAGCCAGTGCAGAGTGTCAACGTTGGCAAACTCAAGTCTCATGAGAAGAATTTTGTGCAAATTGAAACACAACACGTGGAGCATGGAGGCATGTTGCCAAGATCCTCTTTATTATTTTCTAAGGTTTGCAAAAAGTGGAAAGCGCAAGAAATTTTAATCCAACTCTCGGCTTGCTTTACTATTCATGACCATGTCCTGACTGTTTCAGCTATGGATAATACCTCCCTGTGTTCCTTTGCTTTAAAATAACACGAGACCGGCATGTTGATGTTTTACTGACAGCTTGCCCTTTGTGATTTATCTGGTGACTGGCGAAAATGGTTTGATGGTGTAATCCTGTGATCGTCCAGAAAACTCTTTCGGACAGTGAAAACAAAAGCCCAAATATCTGCAGGCAAGCGGCAAGTGCACAGATCTTAATTGGCTCATTATTGTCAGTGTGAGATGAAATTCAGTTGTTAGCTGGATAACATGTTCAAGATTTATGATTTGATTGATTTATTTTATTGTTACTTGGATCAGAGTAACTCAGATTGGACTGAAAGAAAATTGTGTAGCGTTAACTGGATCTGTCGTGGCAAACAGCAAGGGCTATAGGCTACAGCCATCAAGCTTGAAATTTCAATCGTTCATAAAGAACTCTAGGAGATTGTTGATGCGCTTGTGTTGTGACTGATTAGTCCCTTTTGCATTGAGTATGAGTTTGATTTATTTGTCAAAAATATTTAAGTATAATTGACAGGCAAGCACAGAAAAGTAATAATACATACACTAGACGTGCAGCCTAATAACATTTGCAAAACTTAGATAAATTAATGTCATATAGACGACGCTTAAACAAATACAAAGATCCCGCGGTAATTACGTCATCAGGAAGAAAGTTCCATATTGGAATTGTAAGATTGCAGAATGAGTTTAATCAGAGCTTCCAACCCTCCCGATTCAATTGGGAGTCTCCCGTTTTTGCAACCAGTCTCCCGCTCTCCCGATTGCTCTAATATCCTCCCGATTATCCAATAAACTACTAGATATTTAAGAAATTTCCAAGTGTAAGTCTGCTATCAGCCCTATTTCTTAATTAAAATGTAGGCTCTATCTGCATTCACTTTGCATCGATTTGTGAGATTGGAAAACATCGTTGTTTTCGTGTTGGAGTTGGTCAAAGTTAGTGGAAGAATCGTGTTGTCATGGCAACATGGTTGAAAGCAGCAATTCAACATGGTAGCAACATGATGAGCTGCTGTTGTAAATTTGGCCCCCAGCTAGCTTCAAATATAATCATGTACATGTAGATAATAGTTAGATCTCAGTAGTT
>OFHS01005257.1:0-12153 GCA_900245855.1 Calvadosia cruxmelitensis
GTTGAGTTGAGACAGAATTTGTGTTAGTCCTGCGACTGACTGGACTACCCCTGTATCCGCCCCTGAACATTATAGCAAGGGTCACAGGACCAACATCGTGGCTGTCACCGATCGTCGTCGCCTGGAAAAAAAAACGGTAAGCCGAGGTTGTGTGGTGATTTTCGACGTTTAAATCAGTCTATTCAGCGCGAGCGCTTCGTGATCCCTCCGGCTGATACTTTCTTTACCAAGTTGCACGGTGCTAAGTATTTCAGTTCCTTTGATTTGGAATCCAGGTTCAATCAAATCGCTCTTGACAAACAATCATCTCGTTTGACAACAATTGCTACCCACAAAGGCAATTATCGATATCTTCGTCTACCTTTCGGCATCAGCAGTGCGCCTGAAATATTTCAGCGCGTCATGTCTGATCATTTAAGCGATCTGACAGGCTGTATGGTCTATATTGATGACATTTTGGTCTATGGCAATGATAGGCAGGAGCATGATACGCGACTCAAAGCCGTGATGGAACGTTTAGAGAGTATTGGCGCTAAGCTGAACAGGTCAAAGTGCAAATGTATACCTACGATTTAATGCAGCAGCTTTCTGACTCGAGATGGGAGGTTGTCCTCGCCTGCGATGGACAACAGGATAGCATGAGACGTAGTGCAAAATGTGAAACTTGCTCTTCTGTCTAAGAACCTATCAAAAGTAGTTCACTTCGACTTAGTCCAGGTAGTAATCTCGTCATATTAAATCGAGTTTTGTTGTCCTCGCTGTGATGCCTAGCCTCGTTACCTCACTAAATGCAAATTATTTACATGATCTATAGTTCAGTATAACTCATGTGTTGCAGCTTAGCGTACATCACTTGATTCTCTTTTAGAATGAGCTGATCGGTTATTATTCGTATGCTTATCAGGGAGAGCACATTGTTTGACTCAGAACAGCGTTACTGCTAGAGGGAATTTTTGTGCTTGGATGTTTAATAGAAGTTATTATAGAAGAGTTAATCTGGCCACGTGATATTGTTCACAGCGAAACGAGGTTGGCAGCAGCAATGCCATGGAGTCCGAGGGATTCAAGCCTGACATGAGCTGGATGCAACAGCAAAAGATTGGCATCAAGGCATTTGTTTCTGATCAGCATTTGTCAATTGCAAAGTATTTCAGAGAGAGTTTACCACATACCACCCATTACTTTGACCTGTGACATTTGAAAAAAGTAAGATATACTATATGCTATAGTTGATTATACAGGCAGAATATTGTGAAAGCTTCATTGTGAATTTCTCTTTCGCATCGTTGCATTTTTTGAGATTCGTAAAGTTTTACAGAGAATAGCTCGTATGCAAGACTGCGATATTGTGTCCGAATGGGTGAACCTTGCGAGAATAATCTATATTGGAGTGCATTGTCTTCCCCTTGGTCTTCCCCTGATGGAAATGTATTGCTCATTTTGGCAAATTTTAAGTCGTTGTTGGAGCACATAAGCAATTGCCACTCGGATTTCTCTGACCCACTGTTTACTAGTTGTGCATGTAGCGTACCTACATGTAATTATTCATAACCTCTTTCTCATGTTAGTTAGCCTCTTGTATATTAATCTCTATTGTTCCCATTTCCGTTTGTCACATGTAAATATCGTTGCCCGTCTGTACTTCATTAGATTGAGAGTTAGCCAGAGTGCTGATTACACTCCTTATACCCAGGACGCCTTATCATTCATTCTTTACTTATTATTGCATCCCGCACATGCACACGGGACATACGGCCACTAAATGGATTGAAAAAGGTATTTCCTATTATATCATTCTCCGAACAAATGAATGTCTGATTTTCTACTGTACTAACTCATTTAACTGCTGTCAATTGGAGATTGCTCAGAGTTGAAGTGGTCGGATCACATTGCATCCATCTCAAGCAAGGCAAACAGGGTCACTCGGCTTCCTGAGGAGAAATCTGCAAATAAGCTCTAGAAAACTCAAGACGACTGCCTACAATATGCTTGTGAGACCGCTTCTGGAATACGCCCCGACTGTCTGGGACCCGTATTTTAAAGCAGACATTGCTAAAATCGAAGCAGTCCAGAGAAGAGCCGCTCTATATGTTTTTTATATGCATCATGACAAATGGAGTGTTACAGCGATGCTGAACGAGCTTCAATGGCTGTCCTTGCAAGAGAGGAGACCGTAGCAGCAGAGACTCTCCATGCTCTACAAAATCCACCATGGACTAGTCGCCTTCGACAATGCCTCTTATCTGTTACCAGCGAAAAGAACAACCCGGCATTCGAATAGCTCTTCCTACCAGATTCCGCGAGCCAGTCCTTCTTCCCAAGGACGATCCGGGAATGGAATGCGTTGCCAAGTCAAGTAGTGAAGGCCCCTTCATTGGACGCATCCAAGGCCTGGCTTGCGGCAATGTCGTAGTTGAAGCAATCGCAGAAATGATCAAGCAAAGTACCTTTTTAGCCGTGACATGTTCCTTTTTAAGTAAAATATTCTATAATTATTAGTAGTTAGATACTTTTATCGCATAGTTCCAACGTAATCTGTAAATAAACCTTTTTATCGCTTATTTGTAGTAATATACATTAATATATTATGCAATGTAGTGTATCTCAGCCTGATGATATACACATAATTTTATTGACTAGCTGCCATGTATTAATCAGGCAACGACGTAACCTTCAGCCAGATGAAGATATTGTTTAGTTTGAAGAAGAAGAAGAAGAAAAAGAAGAATTGAGATTCGCTTGCATTCGAAAAGACGACAGCGGCCCTGCTCGACATATGGCTGTTGAGTGGGATCAAGCAGGCATCTCCATTGGCCCAGACCAGCTGTTTAGAGGGCTTTCATTTGCTGCTGAATCAATTCACACCCAAGATGCCGGGATACTCATTTACCGGAATGTATTGTCAGTAAGCCAATAGAGGCTTTTAGGGCAAGACGTTAGGCTATAGACGTGAGGTTACTGCGTGGCAAAATGGGTTCTGTCTAATGCACGAGAATGGCAGCGCGATCTTTTAAAGCTGAATAAAGGGAAATTCCCCTACTAACTTTGTTAGCAATTCCGACCTGGAATCGAATAAAAGGATTCGTTTTGCTAATCATATTTCTCATCGAGCTCTACCCACATGCGAAGTATCGAATTTGGTGACAGCTAATTAGCGCTTTCATAAATTCGCATGAGATCTCTATTGATGGCAGTTTTTATAGGGTTGAGACTATGAGAGAAGTAGCTCGTTGTACCGTCGACGTATCGTAAAAGAGAGACGGAAGAGAAAGCATTGATAATTCTGTCAAGTAGATATAATCTGTCACGTATAAGCCTATATATATACTGAGCAACAAAGAATCAAATATTGAACCTTGTGGGAGTTGTTACTTCATTGCTGTTTGCATTATCGAGATAGTAATACTTGTGTCGAATACCATAAAGTACCAAATGCTTGCCAGCGTTGGCCAAGAACAGAGGAGGTAAGGTATTTCAAACATAGAATTAATGTATCAATATTGCATTTTTATTACTGTACAAAATAGTGCCAAAGAGTACTAAATGCTAAGACATATTTGTTGGTCTGCCAACTTCATATACGTAGATATTGCATTGAATACCTCGATTTACATCAGTACCTCTCAAGCCCATGTCTGCGAACCGCAACGTTTAGGAGAACTTTGAGGTTGGCGTTCGCTGTTTGATGCACAGGAGCAGTCGCCACATCTTCGTTTTGCATTGGTGCTACATCAGTACAACTTCAAGCCGTCTACAAAGCTGCTGCGCGGGAATGAATACTCCGTGATGTAGGCAGCTCCCAAACGCTACAGTAACACGACGTCCACAAGGCAGCCACTAGGGAGAACACCATACCGTACACAAGGTTACGTCCACGTCAATGGGAGAGAACACGTGCATTCGATAGAAGATGTGCATGCATAATAATAATGATATATTTATATGTTTTTATAGTTGGTGATCGTATATCGTCATATGCCATTTATGCCTCGTATGCCACGTCTCCGTTTCTGGTGAGGTGGATAACCTGCTATCCAAGGGTGTGATCTGGTGGTACTCTTTTGCTTAGGTATTTCCTTATGTAGCGCATGCATGACGGCCTCCAGAATAGGACGTCATTCAGAACTTGCGGTGATTGTTGCTGGCCTCTCATTGCATGGCCAACACATCGTTGCTGCCGGTCGCACACAACAGACTGTCCTGACGGTGTTAATTTTCGCCGCACCGAGGCACTCTGACGTCTGGGCCTCAGATGCCAACACCGCCATCCAAACACGCCTCTTTGAGGCTTTTGTTGAGACCATAGTCCTATACTGTTATACAGTAGTGAAAGCTGAACAATGACCACCACATTATCAAATGAGATCGACGCCAGCCTCCGCGCTCTTCTACGCTTCACACAGGGTGTCCGATACCCCACGACAATAAACGACTTCGAACTGTACAAGACATCCTGTGTGAAGCCTGCAACAGTAACGCTCCAAACAAAACGACTCGCATACTGTATTAGCTTTTTTTTTTTCTGTCCCGTGTAGATGCTGTGGAAAATATCCCAGAAACTTCCAATGGCGCTGTGAGCGATTCCAATGTGAATCTGATTGAGCAAGGTATACATTTGAGGGCTATCACTAGACATACTCCGGTTCGGTCAGAATAACTATGCTATCTTGTCAACATGTAGGATATTAAAATTTATTTGTGTGTTTTTTTCTGTCCCGTGTAGATGATGTTGAAATTATCCCAGAAACCTCCAATGGTGCTGTGAGCGATTCTAACGTGAATTTGATTGAGCAAGGTAAACATTTAAAGGCTATCACTAGACATATTCCGGTTCAATCAGAAGAACTATGCTATATTGTCAACATGTGGGATATTCAATTTTATTGGTGTGGTCTTTTCTGTCCCGTGTAGATGATGTTGATCATATTGCCGATCTGTCCCTGCCTTTTCTTTTGTGAAAGACGTGATTGTTCGAAGATCCGATCCACTGTGATCTCGGATAGAGGAACTCATGGACCCCGATATTCTGACATATTCGATTCTTGTCACAATAATCGGACCTGATGGCAAGGTAGAAGGTGGAGTTGGCGGGGGATTGGATAGAGAGGTTCTCATTTTGTTTTGGAAGATTTTCAAAGTGTCGTTGGCCCCATGGTGCGACAGAAAAGGTGCCCTTCGATCCGCCACGAGTACGGAAGAAAGGACTGGGAGAGCATTGCAAGGATAATGGTATATGCCGCGCTATCGTTCGCATTGGTACTTCCCACTTTTCCTGTCGAAGGCATTTATTATCGGCATCTTGTTTGATGAGGAGAATCTCGAAGAGGAATGCCTCCTCCAGTCATTCTCTGATTATATCACCGAGGACGAGAAGGATGCGATGGAAAAGGCACTGTCAGATGACTTCCAAATGACAGAGGACTTGTTGGACCTTTTATCAAGCTACCAGTGTCACGAGGCTGTAACAAAGGAGAATATCAAAGATATACTAGTTCAAATTGCCCTTCAGGAGCTAGAACAGAAGCCCAAATACATCACAAGTGTTTGGAGCGATACAACGATGCTTCTAAAGGAATTCCCTGACTTCAGGAATTCAAACGGAATTTTGAAGTTGTACGAGTCTATGGTAGCAACAGCCAAGCGTGTTGTTAAACTCTTGACAGCATCTCCCGTAGAATGTGTGAAGAAGAATGCTACCAGTATCTAGAGAAGTTCATCATATCATTAGATGCCGGGATGCTCCGCACAGTTTTACGCTTCGCTACGGGCAGCAATGCAATCACCGCCAGCTCTATCGACGTTGAATTTGTGAATGTGAACGGATTGTAGAGAAGAATCGTTTCTCACACATGTGGCCATTGCCTAGAGCTCCCCATAACGTACAGCAACTACAACGAGCTAGCGGAAAAGACTATGCACGCGCTCACAAATGTTTATTCCTGGGAGTTTTCAATCATGTAATACCAGATGTATAATGTGTCTATTTGTCAAATTGCTGTTTGAGTATTGTATTAATTTCTGCTCTCGTTTTTAAGTAAGGACAAGGAATATAAGGTGTCAACTGGCGTGTTGGGGCTCAGAGACAAACGAAACAGACGACCTTATTTTGATTGGTTTCCTTGATCGCCAATATGCGGTTTCACTTTTTACTTAAAGCAACTGTAAAAACATTTACAACGGATGAGAATTAAAATGCGGTACACAGCTATATCAATATCACATGCGTAGAACAGCGACGCTATTACTGTATTTGGGCTGATACGGACGCTTAACGAATATTCATTGGACAAAGATATATCCATAAGTCGGCTCACGTACGGTCAGTATGACATACGGTTTGTGTGACATACTGTACGGTCTGCACTTTGCCTGGCGATAACTATAACAATGAATCCTGTTATGTTTGCGTATAAAGAAGTAGGCTAAGGATACCACACGCCAGCAGAGAACACAACCGGGTGCAGGCAATCGCAGGTGAATATCATCAAGGTAAAACGAGGCTACATGAAGACGAGGTGTATTGGCGCAAGCCATGATTCAGGCAAGATAATAATCCTTCCTTTTGATGATTGCAATTCGTAAACATGCTGTCTCGCCTTAGTCTCCTATGTAAACTATCTTTACACGTTGTGTAATGAGAGTATCTCGTAAAACAGCAATAATAATAACTAAAATCGAGACGGATCTAAAGACACGGCCTTCGCATCCTTCGTACTTGCATTATCTGAAGTTGCTCCATAGGTGAGGAAACTTATAGTTAGGATCGTTCTGCAAGTGAGATGTTCTAGCGAAAGGTACGTTAAAGCATTCTCTGGTCTTCGGTGATGTCGTTGAAAAGTGAAGATGTTGACTAGAAACGATGGCTGGTTAACAATGATATTATGAAGCATTGCAAACATTTGAAACACGTGGAGGTCATTTTGTCTAAAATACCTAATTGCTTGCAAAGTCGCTCAGCATGTGACTGTGGTTTGACTCCCATAACGATTCTAATGCATTTTTTTGTGTAAAATATTGAGTGATTTTGCAGAAGGGCTGTGACCCCAAATAGCTATTCCATATTCAAAATGTGGCTTAGTCATCGTGTTGTAAATCTGAAGCTTATGCTGAATTGTCAAAAATTTTCGTAGTGGAATTAGTGAATAGATTTTCAGTATTTTAGTTCTAACATGAATGACATGAGATGCCCAATCTAATTTATTATCAATCAATATACCTAGAAATGTAATTTCCGATTAGAGTTTACTGGGTCCAAGATCTGTATGTTTTGTTTTTTAATAAAGATCTCAAGTTTATCTTTTTTGCCTCCAAATATTATGCAATTTGATTTATCAGGGTTCAATTATAACGTGGTGTCATTAACATGAATAAGAAATAGTAATGACCCAAAATGGAACTCCACAGGAAATAAGTTGGGATGAAGACAATGCATTATTAAAGAGAAGAATCTGTGCTCGATTGGATAGGTAATGCCTAATCCAGCTTTGTTCATTGCATGATAAACCATAATGTGTTAATTTTGAGAGGAGAATATTGTGAGAAACTGTAAAAAATGCTTTCCGAAAATCAAGAAATAAGCCTATATGTGGTATCTTTTGTCCAAGGTAACAAATTTATTATGGCAAAAAATTGAGAACACAATGAACTGTACTGCGATGTTTTCGAAAGCCAAACTGGAAATCAGAGAAGAAATGTTCTTCAAAGTAAGAGTATAATTTTTATATACAGTACAACACATTCGAGTATTTTAGAGTAAGTAGGGAGCAATGAAATAGGGCGATAATTGGAAAAGATGTGTTGGTCACCAGATGTATATAGAGGAAAAACCTTTGCACATTTGATAGAATCAGGGATATACCCAGTTTTTAAAGAAAGATTCTCGAGATAAGTAAGAGGAAAGATTAGAGGACCTTAAATTGATTTTGAGCATTTGTTTGAAATGTGATCAAAGCCTGAGCTAGACTTATGTTTTAGTTTACAGATTAGTGTCTCAATAAAAAGGCGAGACAAATTGAAATTGAAATTTGTGGCCATTGTTGGAATAAATGAATATTAACATCATTCAACAGTGGCTCAAGGACACCAAAGGTTCAGCCAGTTGACGAAGTTTTGCACGTATTGAGCTTTCTTGTGAAGTGCCACTTCCATGACATTTTGCGCGTCTTAGGCAAATCAAGGGCGTGCTCAATTCAGATGATACAGTTTGCTCACAATTTTGGTCTCATGCTAAAGCCAAGTCAACCGAATCACGTGGTTGGAATTCAGATGACGATGATGACGATGATAGGACAGATTCTTGAGGCAATAATTGGTTACATACTGCTTTTTGAAAGCTTTTTCCGAAAGATCTAAAATAAAAGTTCACAATATTTATTAAACAGAAATTGTCCAGTTTAAGCAAAGTTCCTCTTCTGGCGATCCGTTCTTGGCCGTGGAGCAGGATAGCTCGGATGATCACTTTGTCTTGTTTGATGCCCGTGACTTTTTAATACGAACATTGACTTAAGGTCAGGTCCAAGGTGACCTTTGCTTCCCTTATAGGCAAGACATGACAACAGTAGCTTGATCGTTTGATCGATTGACAGATTATGGCCTCGAGTTATGCGCGATAGTTTTAATGCATAAATCCTTATTGTTTGAATGGTTTTTGATGGCGAAAAAGCTTGCAGTGCCTGACACTACACCTATAGGCACCTACGACACCTACACCTACACCTGTATACAGTATAATTGAGTTTCGAGATTATTTAAGTAACTTACAGCACAATTTCAACTAATGAAACTTCAAATAGTGGCGTTTATGTACAAGACTTACCTGCAATCTTTCAGAAAGGTATGCAGTCATGTTTGGGAAGTTTTACAACTATCCTTGACCCCCCGCCAAAGAAAAAGTAAAAAATATTCAAACCACAAGGCTTACGAGTATTTTATTACAAATAGTGAAACCAGATACTGTGCTCTTTGCTACTGCTTTTTTATCTCAATACCAGTAGTCATGGATCAAGCAGCAAATAATATAGTGATAATTCTGTAGACTTTCTGTTGAGTGTTTTTTCTGTTGCTGAAAAGCCGGCCATAGAAGCATGCTGACCCGTTCAGACCAGCCAGGTCGAGATGATTGTAGCCTCGCTTTGGTTCACGCGGGCATTTTGTCTGGTCCCTGGTCTGGTCAAGGGCCCACAAAGTCAAACTTTATGAAGCACGAAGTGTGCAGCGCATGGATTTACTTGCAGAAAGATTGTAAAATCCGTGGATGCTTAATTACAAAGATCTGTTAGTGTAAGTATAAGCTGCTATTTACCTCAGGATCCACCGCTTTTCATGTACAATTACAATCCCTCGTGGGCAGTGATGTAAAAGTTACAGAAAATAAGTAAGTAGTTACATTTTGAAGTTACTTGCTTTACTCAAGAATAAGTTACAGGTACAAGTTACTCAGTCGAAAAAGTACCTTTTTTGACGTTACAAGTTACTTCAAAGCAAATGTAAAGTTTTTTTTTTAAAGTTACAAGTTACTTCTATTTTTAGCAACATTTTAAAAACAAAAAACTCAAAACAACATGCAGTTTCCGTTCTGCCATTATTACGGCATTTAAATATCGATGGCAAAAGGGCAGGGCAAGATATATAAAACACGGAAAGCGCATTGATGAAATCATAGACTCGTTGTATGTTGTTGTTTCGACAACTTTTCCGTGAATCGATTTGATTTTTTAATCAATCATGCTTTGCTGGTCAATTACTCGAATTTCAATTTCAAAATCCATTTTTCTCTCACAAAACATCTAAATACGACATCCAAGAACTCTTGTTCCTTGAAATCAAAGAGCCGTTTACCAGTTGCGAATTGCGAGCTGCTCACGAGCGGTGAATTCATGCGCTCCGATGCACGATTGTTGTGGCTGCTATCGCGCGGCTGTGACAAAGGCTTGAGGTGCGAACAAAGGACTTTGGAATTCATTATTCACACTTTCACGGTCGCTTTTGTTTCAAACAAACAAAACAACAGCAATAGTCTTGGTTGAGAAAGCGAGATAATCTTAATTTTTAAGTTAAACGCTGGCAGAGAATTCCTATTTTCAACGTTGAAAATTGCTTTCCACAAAGATTGCCGCTCTTTTTGCTTTGTTTATTCTTGAATCGGGTTCCCAGAAAGATGATGTGAGGAGCCAATTGATCGACCTGGCCCGCCTTCTCTATTGTAAATGGCAAGGCAAACAATAGATTTGTAATTCAAAACTGACCTGTTAACTCATCATAAAGCCGCTGTTTTGGCATGACAGATTGAAAGATATGATCAAAAGAGCGGTAGAGACATTTCCGTTTGGTATCGTAATCAGAACCCTCAAGAACGACGCGCTCTAGACTTGCGACGGCTTTATTGTTCTTGTAGTGTGAAGCTGTCCTGGCACCATCAAATTACCCTCTTCTGGCTTTCACTTCAGAAATAACAGCTTTTTGTTGTTACTGTCACACAAATTATAGACCAATCATGTGGAGTTCTTTGCAGAATGGCTGATGAAATCTAAGAAAGGAACTAGTAACGGAAAGCAATTGAGAAGTAACGCGTTACAGAAAAAAGTGACGCGTTACCAGATAAGTTACGTTACAGCAAAAAATGTAACTAGTTACACTAAAGTTACACCAAAAGTAACTTTTCCAAGTAACACGTTACTTTTGTAACGCGTTACTCACAACACTGCTCGCGGGACGTGTAGTCCTTGTTCTGTACATCTTCTGTAGTCCTACGCAGCTCATGCAGCGTAGAAGGCATCGAGACAGCATTCCTTGCTCAATTTACTGCTCTTTTTGTTGTATTTCCTGCTGCCGCCTGCGTGCTATAGCATTAAATGAGTCTGACTGAATGTCTACGATTATTAATTGTCCTGTTGTTTTCCTGTGAACTGTGAACGGTCATGTTCATTCCAGAAAATGTTTTTGTCACCTTGATTGTAAACTTTCTTTACAAATCATTGGTTTTTGTCATGTTTGCTAAATTCGTTGCATTGACATAGTCGGTGGCGAAGCTAGGAGTCCTGCTTGTCATGCTGAGCATGTCTAGAAATCTCTAGAAGCTGTACTTCTGTTTGTGCTATTTATGCAATAAAATCAATGAACCTGAAGTTGACAAGAGATTCAAAATTACCAATGCCAATTGCTTCTTGATATGTGGTTTGTGTAGCTACGAGCTTGCACTGCCTCTAAGGAAAGCTGCCTGGCAACAGTCAACAAACCACCACAGACCTTAAAAATGTTCCAAATAAATTATTGTCTATAATTCCATTTGTAAACATTGATGTACTAAGTTTTATAAAAGATTATATAAATTTAAATGAAATATTCCAACCAGGAACAACTACTATTTCTTTTAATCCTATTGCTCAATCAGATGTAGAGGCTCTGTTAAATAATCTTTCAGCTAAGAAATCTGTTGGCGTAGACAACATTGAAACAAAGTTATTAAAACTATGTTCTTACAGCATTGCACCAGCCTTGACATATATATTTTTAATTTATTTCTATCAACTGGCACTTTCCCAGGAGCGTTTAAATGTGCCAAGGTTGCTCCAATCCATAAAGGACAAGATTGTGAAGAAGTTGGAAACTATAGACCGATATCAGTATTACCAGTCCTGTCAAAAATACTTGAAAAAGTTGTTCACAAGCAACTGTATTCATGATTATTTATCTGAGTATGGATTATTGTCCAAGTTTCAATCTGGATTTAGAAAGAGACATTCAACATCAAGTAGCATGTTACATTTTACGGAATATTGTTTTCAAAATTTAAATGATAAACGTTTTATAAGAGTAATTAGTATAGATCTTAGGAAAGCTTTTGATACAGTAAATCATCAATTTTATTACAAAAATTAAAATCTTATGGTAGTGATAAAAATAATTTAAATTGGTTTGAATCGTATTTATTGAATAGAAAGCAAATTGTATGTATTAATAATGTAGAATCAGAATTAGGAATGGTTAGTTGTGGAGTACCTCAAGGATCAATATTGGGTCCTCTTCTTTTTATTATTTATATCAATGATTTAACAGTAGCAGTGAATAAATGTAATTAATATTAATTTATAGGGGAGAGCGGGGTAATTTGGGACGCTTTTCAGTTTTTCCGTGATAACTTCGTCTAGCGTTTGT
>OFHS01005258.1:0-12150 GCA_900245855.1 Calvadosia cruxmelitensis
ATATGTAGATTGTGAAATGTTGATTGTCACTCTGCAATAAACCACCAAACGAATAGCACGCGCTTTACCTTTAAATCGGTGTAATATGAAGCTCTGAGAAGAGACGGTTGCACGAAAACGAGGTTAACATGGGAACGAGGACTTCGTATACCCAAAATTGAACACCAGAAATCCGCCTTGCGCCGTCGCACTGCATGTCGGTATAAACTGTGAGTGAGTTGACCTCTGTGTTACCGCCGATTCATGCAAACGCTGTCGTCATGGCAACCAGCACGGCCAGCATAGAGGTATTTTCCTCGTCGGTAAACGCGTGTGTGTATTTGATCAATTTTAATGTAACATAGTCACGTATTTAATGATTATTTATGAAGAAGGAGTTCGTTGTGTAAAACTTGTTTAATTTATCTAACGGTAGGTCAACTAAATTATTATATTTGTTCGATAGGCTTGGTCCCAACATAGGAAAAGCTTCGCACTTGTCTGTATGTTCTTGCTGTTGTAATTGCAAATCTTGGATGGTCTTGTTGTCTCATCTGATACTTGTGTTGATGTGGTAAGAATAAAGATTTCAAAGAGGGTCCCTTAAGCCACGTGCAGATTTAAAAGCGGTCACCGATAACT
The DNA here is from genome assembly GCA_900245855.1 of Calvadosia cruxmelitensis. Classification (NCBI taxonomy): domain Eukaryota; kingdom Metazoa; phylum Cnidaria; class Staurozoa; order Stauromedusae; family Kishinouyeidae; genus Calvadosia; species Calvadosia cruxmelitensis. The sequence goes on from OFHS01005258.1 coordinate 622, forward strand.
GGAGTTCAATGAGCTTATTCAGAGGCAGCCAATTTGCATCAAAGAATCTTCCATACGATCAAATTTTCTTTTCCCAACAATAGCTTTTGCACCACGATTTATGATTCCTCGATTGATTCTGCTCAGTTCGGTTTTGGTTGCGCACGACCAGACTGGAAGTGCATGTGTGGCCGGAGCGATGATCATGCATTCTACAATCTTCTTTAGAATGGACATTAGAATGAGTAAATCATGTACATAAATACTGTTTCAAATTAATACGAATCACAAGATAACTTTTATTAGATCTGGTTCAATTTTCTTCCCACTATAAAACACTCTCTAGAAGATTGTTCCAAATCTTTATTGTCCTTTGGAAAGAAATAGTGGTGGGCATGCGTGCGAGATATCTTGCATGTAAACAGCTTCAACCATACTACAGTACTACAATACTCTGCTTGTACAATACCGCTGCACATTTTGCAGATAAGTTACAGTACCATTGCATTTACGAATTTGCTTTGTGAATTCCATAGCCCGGCTACAATTGAAGGGTTGCTATTTTCCCACGCTCCAGTGCCAATTATAGTGCCTCCATGATAGCACTCAATCGTTAGCCTTGAATTTCCAGGAATGCCCGACTTGCTATTTTCAAGCCAATTAGCAAACTGCTTGATGCTGTGAAACAGGTTGTAACAACCACCAGACTTTGACAGCGGGACAAGTGGACAACAGCAGCTAGCTCGAGCAGTTGAATCGCTTCGTTGTTCTGAAATCTTCAGCCGGAAATCATTGAAAATTAAAGAAAGTGCATTCGGTTTTTTCAAAGTAAACACAAACATCCTCGTTATGAAGGATGTGGAAAAAATTAATGCAATTACCGGTTCCGTCTTCTTGTTGGTGTTTTTCTTGAACATGGCGGAAGTGCTTTGGCTGTTCGCAACTCACAGGGGAAAGAGACTCAACAGCTATTACCTCATACTGTTTGTATTGGCATCGACGGATACCTTCCTTGGTTTATGTGGCATTGTGGAATGTGCAATCACTCTATCTGGGAGATGGGAGTACAAAGCGATCACAACTATTATCTTTCAATTTGTGACACTGACAAACATCGCATCATCAATGTGTTTTGTTGTTGTTCTTGGAATTGACCGCATGATAGCCGTTGCGTTTCCACTCAAGCGTTTTGTGTACTCGTCTAGAAATCGAGTGATATCCATGCTGATTGCTGTAATCATCATATCAACTGGTGTTTCTCTCAGTGTTCATGCAGTACGTGAAGCCATCTCTCCTGGGAATGAAGCTCGCTTCGTTATGGCACCGTTCCTGTCCCTCAATGTGATTGCAGTGGTAGTCATCTACTCAGTGATTTTGTTCTCTTATAACAAAAGACGGCTCCAACGAAGACGCTTGTCTGCCGGCATGAATTCCAGCTGCAGACGTGTTGCAACAAGAGTGGATCTATCAGTGCTTGTATCGAGCCTGGCAGTTGTTCTATCCTTCATGTCTTGCTATGTACCGGCGATAGTCATCATGATATTGCCTAAAGACACCAGTGGTCATTCCACGATAGCAATGCACGCTTTGGTACTTCTGGCCTCCGTGGTCAACCCATGCGTATATTTCTTACCGAAAGTCAAATGCTGTCGTTTGAGAAGGCCTCGTATCTGTGCTGCATACATCTAGCACATTTATTATCTCGATATCTAAACCTGAAGAAGAATGGTATATAATAATATGATGGTACGTGCTTGTACAGTAAATAAGATGCACTAGAAAGTAACATGCTGAGTTGTCAGAATAATTATTTATTTTATGACTTCTTCTCTTTTAATAAATATGTCATATTATTGAATATATTGGGCATAATAGTTTTCACGAAAACTAATCTTTATCGACAGTACTGCTTGACTATGTTTGCTTGCGTTTAAAACCACACAAAAGACCCATACTATCTACTGCGTCATGCTATGTTCCGTAGCAGGAGCTGCGAGATGACAGCAAGAAACCAATCAGCAGTGATAAGCATTTCTACCTTGGAAAAGTCCCCATATGACTCACAGTGCTGTTCCATTTACGCAATTATTGCTTTAATTGAGTCCGGCCTCGGGTTGTGGCTGGAAATAGTTAAATTGCATTGTACTGTATGGGAATGTCAATCCATTCAGCAATCTTGCTGATTACTGTAGAGCCTAAAGATATGGAGTTTAAAGACTGGTGTCTCGTATCATTTGTTCACCTTGCGTATACTTTTAACAAAATGCATACAATACATGTGTGATTCTGACAAACTTGAGAGCTCCATGCTCTGATAGCTTCCCTTTCATGTAAACTGTCGAACGAATTTCTATCACTCGTTAAAGTAGGAACTTCTACTACAATGAACACGCCGAAACCAGTGTAAGGTTAACACGTCGATTGATTAAAATTACTATTAATGTTCGACTGTTCGTATTTTACTAATTAGCTACAGTCAAACCTGTATTAGGATCCACCTCTACTGAGCAGCCACGTGTGTAGAAAGATCACTCTTCATAGCCCAAAATGACACTTTCAACAGAAATCAACCAGGCCACCTGTCTATAAAGGTCATTTTCCTCGGGTCCCTAAGGACTAAGGTGACAATATAGACTGCCGGGTTTCTCTGCAACCTCAAATATTTGTTACTTTTCCTAGAAGACAACGCTCCTTCATGTATGTTTCCTGTCTCTTAAATTGACGAAACGCAGTAGGTCTCTCTACTATACTTCGTATCGGGATACAAGTGTCGACAGTCACGTGATTTTGAGCTGAAATCAACAATTTTGACAGCCAAGAAAAATCCATGAAATTGATCAGAGCACGATTGATTGCGTTTCAAAGAAATCAATTTCCTGGGGTTTCAGAGGTCAACTCACTTTCATGCCGAAATCCATTTGGACTGCGCATGGCAGATAGGCAAGCTGAAGGCCTCGAACAGCCGTCCCACCAAGCCTTTCTCCAACAGCCGTCCCACTTCTGTGCTGTCATAATTTTGATGACTACAATTGAACGGACGTCATAGGCTCATAGAAACAAATCGAACAATAGTGCAACCAGCCAGAACAAGCAGTTGGCCGGCAATCTCGTGGGAGAAAGCACAACTAAACTGCGTGTCATGCTCATTGTATGTGCGGTCGGCTGGTTAACAGTGGAGTACAGAGTGACGAACACACCGCGTCTAATGAGATAAGAAGCCCTTCAGTTAGCTTGAAGGTCAAAGGAATAGACTAGATCAGCTCTAAAATGGAGAACGGGACGATACCCACTTTGGAAGATATGAAGATTAGGGATATCATTGCTGGACCCCTTTCTCTATTTATTTTCGTATTCAACATGGTGGAAATATGGTGGTTGAGGGACACCTTTGGTGGGAAGAAGTTTACCAACTATCATCTGATCCTGTTGGTCTTGGCTACCATCGACGCCCTTGTTGGTGTGTTTGGCATGGCACAGTTTGTGATTTCTCTGTCTGGCATATGGGATGATGAGCTGACATCTACTACACCGATTGAGTGTGTCACAATGTTAAACGTTTGCTGTTCCAACAGTGTTGTTGTTGTGTTGGCATGTGATCGCATGATGGCCGTTGCTTTCCCGCTCAAGCACTTGGTCGAGGCGTCCCGCAGACGAGTCGTTCTAATGCTCTCGGCTGCTGTTTTCGTTGCTTCATGCATCGCTGTATCCGTGTTCCTTTTGAACAGATCTCTGTCGGATATAAATGGAATGCGGTACATTCTAACACCATATCTTATTCTACATCTCGTTTTACTTGTTTTCTTTTACGGAGCCATTTTATTCATCTACAAAAAACAACGACTGAAGCGAGCCCAGACATTTTCTGATTCAGATCAACGCCCCGGGATTACAAAGACGGACTTATCTGTGCTTCGTGCAAGTTTGGTTGTGGTCATATCATTCATGATTTGTTATGTACCAGCAATCGTTCTGCTGTCGTTGCCCGTAAACTCTGATTTTGATGAAAGAGTTGGTGTCGTGAGTGCAGTACATTTTCTGGCTTTATTTGCTTCGATTATCAATCCAAGTGTTTATTTTCTTCCGAGGGTGAAATGGATTGGCAAGAAGCTCAAATGGTTTGATGTAGCTGGCACGAGATATGCAAAGTCAGTGGACAGAAGTGAGACATAAATCGAATTTATGCTTTCAAAGAACTCAATTATAACGTAATAGAACTTAAGTTGTGATTATGCCACATTTAATGACACGAATCAAGTTGATTCAAATTTTAAAAAATAATTATATATGTGAGTAGAATACAGTATGTCTTTATGGAATGGACACGAAACCGTAAGAAATAGATAAAATGTATAAGAGTATCTAACGCACCTAAGTTTGCATTGTATTACAAAAGGAGCTATTAAGTGCCTACATAAGATCGATTTTAGCAAATTGGAAACAAAGTGTTAGCTTGCTGCAAGCAGATAATTTATCTGGAGAGAAAAACGTGATTCGCAAAGCTGATTCTGATTCTGTTTTGCCTGTCTGAAGATATAGAAAATTTGGAATAATAATACAAAATAATATCTAGTGCGTAACTCACAGTCCTACTCCTGTTGTGACGTATCCATTTTTCAGAAACAATGCAAGAACAACACGTTATAGTAGTATATAGTGATACATAACAGTTTGTATGCCCTGAATGGGAATTTATTCTAAACAATCTGTGTTTTCATCACAATTCCTAATATTCATTTTCTGAAGGTGCCCGGCAGAGAACAGAATAATGATAACATTAATGAACAAACACCATGTCATAATAATAGTTCCTCGACATACAGAAATATCAAATCAATGATCACATCAACGACATCGAAATAAATGACTTAATTAACCGAGCCACTCCATCTCTCAAGTTGTATGTATGTATGCATTTATTGTACGTAAGTTTATTTGTCACAACATTGACTGGCAAATAATGGGAAGAATAACTTCCACTTACATAACGCCAAAGCATAAAATGCAAATTAAAGGACAAGACTATATATTATGCAAATCATTTGATCATTGCTAAAAACAGATAGGCCTCGTTTCCACGTACAGTAAGTGAATACGATAATGATCTTGAATCTGGCATATCGGAAGTTAATGCATTGTTTGAGTTTGAGTTTGATTTATTTGTCAAAAATATTTAAGTATAATTGACAGGCAAGCACAGGAAAGGAATAATACTTACACTAGACGTGCAGCCTAATAACATTTGCAAAACTTAGATAAATTAATGTCATATAGACGACGCTTAAACAAATACAAAGGTTCCGCGGTAACTACGTCATCAGGAAGAAAGTTCCCTATTGGAATTGTACGATAGCAGAATGAGTTCAATACAGAATTATTTACAGGAATGGATTGCGACTTCAGCTTTAAAGAGTTGCCACGAATTGAGTATTTGGATTCTTGGATGGAAAAGAGATCTTTCAGTTCAACGTCCAGAATACCATGCATCATTTTAAAAAGCATACATACGTCGAACTTAACACGGCGAAGTCCAAGAGATTGCATCTCGAGAAATTTCAGTCGCTCCGTGTAACAAAGTTGATCTTTTTTAATAAGGAACAAAGTGAACTTTCGTTGAACTTTTTCGACGGGGTTTTGATATCTTTAATTAAAAACGGATTCCAGACTGGTGAGTTAGACTCAAGTATTGGACGGACGTATGTAATGTAAGCATGCAGGAGAATCTTTGGATTTTGAGATGTGAAGCACTTGGGGAGATGAGATAAGAACGTGAACTAGCTTAAGCAGCAATAGCTGCGCAATGTTTTGAAAACCTCAAATCAGTTGTGACTAAAATACCAAGATTGCGAATAGAATTAACTGACGTGAGATGTTCTTCACACAAATCATATCTGCATTGAGTAATATTTGGATTTCCAAAAGAAATAGAGTGGAGCGAGTTAACGTGATGATCAGTGTACCGGGGGATTGAACATTTGGCGTCGTCAGCAAATAACTTGATATCACAAGTGTAACCAAGGCATGATGAGATGTCATTTACAAACAGAAGGAAGAGCAAAGGTTCAATGACACAGCCTTGAGGACAACCGCTCGTGACTGGTTGAGAATTGGAGTGGGCATTACCAACACTGACTTCTTGTGTGTGATGAGCGAGGAAAGCGATGATCCAGTCAAGAATCTCAAAATCAATTCCGTAGGCTCGTAGTTTGGTAATGAGCTTTCCGTGGCAGACAGTATCAGAAGCTTTACTGAAGTCTATATATACAGCATTGATACGGGCACGTGTGTTGATATCTTTGTACCACTGATTCAATGTAGTAATATTCCTCGGTCCTGGGAACTCTCCCATCTAGCAAACTGTTGTATGAAGTTTTTAACTCGTAAATAGTTAGTAAATAGGTTGTTATTTTAGAGGTATTTATTTACTGATTTAGGATATTATTGTATTTTCTTATTAGATTAAGTTTTATCTATTTATTATTATTTCTGATCTTGTACTGTTTTAAACTCTCGATTAAATATAATATGAGTGAAAAAAAAGTAGTAATCAACTGTGTTCAGGTAGATTTTCTTGAAAGAAAGCCAAATTGACTTTTGGATACTATCAGATTATGCGTATTTAAATAATAAAGTAGATCGTTGGTTATAATTTTTTTCATAACTTTACTTGCTATGCATGTCAGTGAGATCGGGCGGTAATTCTTGCTTGATGATGCGCTTCCTCTCTTAAAAACAGGACAGACAAACACACACTTCCAAATTTCATGCAGTTGACCAGTTAACAGAGACAATTCGAATTGTGTATAATAGTTAGACTCAAGTTTTTTTTATTGACTCCAAATCACCAGATCAGCTTGGCGTCGTGCGCCATTTGCACGAACTTGCCCAAAAGATGGTCATCTGACAGTTTTTAACCATCTACAGTATATAGTACAATTTTTAAGAAAATGTACATATTGTTTTTACTGTAATTAAATAATTAAGTAAATAATAATAGTACCGTTTTAATTTGAGAGAGAGATTGTTTTGAGTTGTTATGAGAACACGGTCGTTGAATTATCTCGCTCATGGTTACTACTTACTTCGCTATTACCTAATGCACGGTTTACTGGTGCTTCGTTCGTCGTTGCCTTTGGGATCTTTTGTCAAGCCTGTTTCGAACTAATTATTTACTGTTTGCCTAATCGCGGCATAACATATACAGGAGTTACTACTAGAAGACATTTTGACTTAAGAACTATCAGTTCTAAACTTCGCTTGAACTTTTGATGTTGCCGTCACAGATGCCTCCGGTAGTCCGTTCCACCAAGAAATAACTCTGTTCACAAATTGACGTTGAACAGACGTTGTCTTACAGAGGGAATATGGCTTTAACTTCATGGAGTTTCAAAGTTGGTTAACAAATGATGATATCGACTAAAGCAAGTAAAATCATACAATGCCGTTTTCAAAGGAAATACAGGCATGGTGATTGTGTGGTGGTCGCTGACGTACTAGACTCCATTACAATGCAGGTTATCAGAAGTAAGAATAGGTAGGCGTTGTTGTTTGCTCTGATGACTGTCAGTTTTATGCAGGAGGAAGCGAGGCTAGTGAGCAGCAACATAGGATGTGCCAATCTCATAGGCACGATATTAACAAATAAGAGGCTAGCGTGGAAACGAGGCTGGTACGCTAAATTCTAGTGACAATTACATGATCACAATATTGCACTGTACTGTATATCACGTGGTCGCGATTGCATCATTAAAGATACCAATCTATTTGTGCACCATATTTAGCATTTTTTGTGTCTCTTCATTCTTTGTACCATTACTAGCTGATGTAAAAGCGGATTTGTTACCGAATGTCACTGAAATGTCTGTATTGTACAAGAAAGATGCTGTATAAGGTGCAACATATTGGTAATTTGGTACACGGCAATTGAAAGCCTGTGACCATATACGAACGCAAGTGTCTTCTGTTCCGGAAATGGACGCAATGGTACTCGCACAAGTGACCCATAGATGAGGCTTCTTCAGACATTCTATTCTCTAAGAACAAACGTTACTCCCGGAAACTAAAGCATCACTTTGCTTTCCTTTTATATAGTTAACAGTACCTTCCTGGTACTCCCTCATGCATGTATTTGATGTCATTGTGCCCCCAGCATCAGCTCAGTACGTATAAGTCATCTTACTTACAGACTTACAATCTGAACGTCCTGGGTTTAAATCCAGGGCCGCGCATGTACATTAAAAAACAACGTGAAAGCAAGTTACTTCAGTTGGGTGGAAATGTCACTTCTCCATAGCAATTCGGTAAAACGTTGGCACTAAGCTGTTAGTATTTAGTGTGTGTGTTTTTTATTTACCTTCGTAACCAATAAATTCATACAATATAGTAAATGCTAAACTTAACAACCTTGAGTCAAAAAAAGCTAAGCTAAACTATGTTGCAGATTGATTAGCGGTGATTAGGATGTTAATATAATCATTTTTACCAGCAATTTTCCTTTAGTCTCTGCTGGGATAATTATACATCCACCATTATTTACTATGCACCCCCAGTTTACTGTTTACTCATTTTATTATCAGCACGTACCCCCGGCAGAGTAATTATAGATCTGCCATGTAATCACAGGGCTTTGTCCTTTTCAGTTGTGTTTTACCCGTGGTATTGAATACACGATTGTGTTTACGGAGAGACCTTGTTTTCACTTGCGTGTTACTTAAACAGTGATCTTATGCTAAGATCATAACAGTCTCCATTCCTCTTAGTTCTTTTTCAACTATACTAATATAGACGGTCCTCAACATGAAGAGGCCCTCTTACTCTTAAACTTTTTAATCCTTCCCTCTTCCTCTTAAAAGTTCCAATGCAGCTACTAAATACACTACGCCATAAATCACGGTCAGACAAAGCAACTGCACTGGAGAAGCATGATGTTGGTGTGGCTTTTAATTTGTCTGGGAGATAATTCCACATCCGACATAGTGTTCAATCTTGTCATGTCATTATGCCAAAACATCACAACTCGGAATTTTGGTACGTTTCTGGCACCATTTGCTCTGAGAGGGACGCGTCTCTGTAAACAGATACTGTAAGTCATTGCAAATAAGATGTAATTTATTAACTATAATGAGAAATCTTCAATAGGTCAAACAAATGAAGGTAGAAATAGAAAATTAAATGATATTCCTTGACATTGTTTTACTCAGTTTTACTACAACTATCGTAGTGTCACGTAGACGAAGGTAATATGTGCTTCGCGTTGTAATCGGAGCAATCGCCACTTTTAAAGCGATGAGTTGTATCTGCTATCACTGGAGAATCCTCAATCATCTTAGTCGCATTTAAGTTGTTGACGGGCAAGATAGGTCGATGATTACTGGAACTGACGTTGAATTTATGTAACTTCTTTTTGGTGCATCTGACTTTTGGCAGGAAATAGACACATGGGTTGACTGCTGATGCACTGATGGTCAAAATGTACAGAATGTACATGGCCTCCTTTTGAATGTCAATAATCGTACGCAGTGGTAACGAGAAGATCACAACGACTGGTACATAACAGACAATGAATGAGATCACCACTGTAAGACTAGAACGAAGCAGGGCCATATCTGTCCGGCTGTAGTTGGAGGGTTTTGCAGCATGGGCGTTGTTCCTACGAAATTGCGATTGCCTCCTATTATAAACGCACAATATGATGGAGTAAATAACGACGATCATCGTCAGATGAATGAAAAGAAACGGATTAAGAATGTAGCGGAATCCATCGATACTCTTCGTAGATTTGTTAACGAAGAACACGGCCAAACCCGCAGCGTGACCAACAGCAAATGCAAAATTCACCATGATAATAATTCGCCTTCTAGAGGAAACTGCACGGTGTTTGAGCGGGAACACCACGGCAAACATTCGATCGACTGTCAACAGTACGACGACACTGTTCGATGAACACGCGTTAATCAACAGCGCCAACTCGATTGGCGTTGACATGGCTAGTTCATTATCCCAGACTCTTGAGTATACAACTATCATTTGAGCAATACCACACACGCCGAGAAGGCAATCCACAAGTGCCATGGCAAAAAGAATAGTGTGATAATTCTTGAACTTCTTTCTCCTGTAAGCTCTGATTAGCCACCAAATCTCGGCCATGTTAAGTGCAGCAACTACGAAGCAGAGCGGACCAGCCACCAAATCTCTGTCTCGGAATTCCTTCAAAGTTGGAAGAATAACGACGGTTTTATTATTCATTTTTACTCCAGAATGTCTCGTTGGCAAATCTTCAAGGAGGATCTATTCCCAAAATGTCAACAAGAACTCGAGTTTTCGTGTTGCTTCATCGACTTCAGGGAAACAACAGCTACTTGTCATCTCTTCATGACGAGTGGACTGCCATTGTCCTATGCTGACTGGTAAAACAATAGCTGCTCGTGCAATGCTCTTTTATCACTCCAACGATTGTTCATCGGTGTCTGGTCTGGAGCAAGGTCTGGAGCATGCTTGCCAATTTCAAGGCGAATTTAAAAAGTCTCGTGTGAAAATAAAGGTGCAAAATGTTTTCTGTGAAAAAGGGTAGTGCGAGAGTTCACACAGAGAAACCATTACCCTAACGGGATATTCCGCAAGATGAGATCAACGAGCATACTGTGCGGACAGAGCAGCGGACAATACCTTCAAGTTGCTTTTCTTCAAAATTTATAGTACGCATAGCATTTTACTCTTCGCCATTTGCTTCGTGAACATGAAAGAATTCTTTGTGTACTAATTGTTTTACTATTCAATGGATAAGAAGGCAATATGGCGCGATGAATGAGGCTTGTGACGTAATGGCGTGCGATCATTTTGTGCGGACAGAGCAGCGGACAATACCTTCAAGTTGCTTTTCTTCAAAATTTATAGTACGCATAGCATTTTAGGCCTAGGTCAAACGGGCGGATTTCAGGCGAATCGAATACAATTCAACTAAATCCGCTCCAAGAGCGAACTCAATTCTCTTTTGCATCAAACAGGCGGATATAAATTAGTTGTGGATGTTTTTAGATCATTCACAGCTGGAATTCTCCTTGCTTCTCGCTTTCCAGCACATCCGGTTTTGCAGACTTGTTGCTGCACGCAGATATAAACAGTGAACTTGTGACTAATGAGAGGAAAAGAAGAAGTAGAAATGCATCAATGTTGACGTCAAAAATGATTTCCCGAAAACAATTTTGTTATAGCTTGTGATAAGTTTCCTTAAAGAAAATGTTGTGCTAGAGAATCTTCAAACAGCAGCAAATAGCTTCATCTCATGGCAAGAATCTGTCTGCCTCAACGTCGTTACCCTGGTTACAACATTGCACGAAGCATTAAACCCCGGTTTGCTATTGTTCTACCGCCAGATTGCTAAAAATAAACACAGAGGGGGATAGCCCTGCCGCATTCAATTCGCTTGCAATTCGCCCTTTGACGCGAAGGCGCACTGCAGGCGGATAATCCGCCTAGGCTAGGCGAATTTTGAAAATGAAACCGGATAAAATGGGGTTGTCGAATATAATTCGCGTCAAACGGCGAATTACCAGC
>OFHS01005260.1:0-12147 GCA_900245855.1 Calvadosia cruxmelitensis
CCCGACGGTTGAGTTCGGAGAACTACAAAAAGCCGTTATTGTAATTTAGGGTTTTCAAAAATGAGGACTTTGTGAAAAATAAAAATAAATACTCATTATGTCTTTCTTCTTATAAAGTTGCTTTCAAAAGCTGAGAATATATATGNGACGGTTGAGTTCGGAGAACTACAAAAAGCCGTTATTGTAATTTAGGGTTTTCAAAAATGAGGACTTAGTGAAAAATAAAAATAAATACTCATTATGTCTTTCTTCTTATAAAGTTGCTTTCAAAAGCTGAGAATATATAGGATGGAACTCGCTGTTTGATTTTAGATGGAGTAAACAGTGTAATTCAGCCATATTCTGTGTTTTCGTATGCTTGGTTGGGGTTACGCAAAAGAAGACATCCGCCCACAACTCCTCGGTCTCTTTTCGTTGTGTTTCGCACGGGTTTTCGCGACGATTTACTTGCGCCGAAACGTCTTTGACGTCGAAACGATCAGGCGCCGAAACATGACAGCGCCAAGACAGTCGGCGCCGTAGCGATCGCGCCAAAATGTCTGCGCCGAAACGGCCGCGCCGAAACGTGACGTACCGTGCCTGTGTTGCTGCCAATCAGACGTTCAAGATTCAACTCCCGGCCCAGCTGACACATATACTTTTTTCTCTTCTTTGCTTTTAATTGTCAAGGGCCCTAAGGGAGACAAGCCATTGGCATACTGGGCTACCCTCGTTAAATAAAATGACATTTGCAGTTACAATTTTGATTTTTCTATTATAAACAATGTAATGTTTTAAGTCGTTCTATGTATTAAAATTCATACAATGTTGATCTTATATCATCATTAAGCATCATGATGCAGCTGTATGTGATTAATTGACATCAGTTAATGAAGTACTGTGTTAGCACCTTGGATGATTTGCAATGAGAGTAGGATCAACAAATAGAGCCAAGCAGCTATACATAGATTGTATTGCATGCAGCAAACTGCATGGTATGAAAGCTGCCATAATTTTGAAAGCATTCCTCTTGGTATCTGCCGATCGGTCGATCAGCCCACAGTAACAGTCGTTAACAATTTAATCAAAGACTGATGAATAATGGAAGCATGGTTGACTTTTTTACTTTTTTTTCAATAGATCCAGTTATGTTTTTTTTAAGCTACATTTACATGATGTTTTTCTGTTTAGGGAATTAAAACGGACGTATTTGATTTTATCAATGACAAGATCGCCCCTTCGCCAAATCAAGGCAAGTAAAAACAATTGTATTTTACTGATCTGATAAATGCTATAATTACTCATATGACCATTGATTTTATGTGACCCCGAAGTCAACCAATCAGTGTCGCGATTTGGCATTTGTGATGCAAGAAAGCCAAGCTATAATGTTATGATTATTTTGGCATATGTTTGCAGCTGAGAGTCAATCCAATTTACCCAAGACTGGCAGCATTGCAGCGGCCTATCAAGAGTTGAAACACACCAAGGCAATGAAACGTAAAGGCAAATCTGCAACGCAAAACGGCGGCACCACAGCCAGAAAGAAATGGGGAATTGAATTGGTTCAATGTCATGAACTGATCTCAGGGCTACGTAAAAGACTCAAAAAACAAAAGGAAGCAATATCTCGAAACACAGGAAGGTTAGCATATGCTTTCGTTGTGAGTTGATGTAGGGTAAACAGCTAGAAGGCATTTCTTTTAGTCAAGCACCCCAAGTTTAGCTTCCGGTTCAGCTGAGACGTATATCTGTCCTGTCTTATGTGGTTTTGATTGTTTGAGGCATCAAGGGAGACAGGCCGTTGGCTCAAAAAGACATCTTTTTAAACAAATAGATTTCAAGTTTATTTTACATTTATTTAACTCTTAACTGTTACCGTAAGGAAGATATGCGTTATCACAGTCAGTAGCTTTCTGCTTGTCGCTCTGTTTCTGTCCCTTCTACAAGTTGTACTTCTCATAAACGGTTGATTGTACTTACTTCAATGACAGCTTATAAAATTGTATAGCTAACCAGACCGTCATTTGTGGTTGAACACGGCTAAGACTCCTTGATCTGTACAGTACTAGTAAAGTAGACATTAAATCACAAACACAATACGCAATGGAATTGATTGGAAATGACAGATATAAGAGAACACAGCAATAAAGGAGATAGTAGGGTATAGTAGTCATTGCTTCTTCTACATCACACAACATTCATAAAATAACGGCCTAATAAACACAATTATGGCCTGATAGACACAGATTAGCGGTGCCTTGAGGTATACTTGTTCGTTATTGTCCACTTTCAACATTGCGTTGTCTATAATCAGACTCACTCTTTATACACTCCGACCACTCGTTTGTACACTCTAGGATAGTTGTGAGTCATTTCGGTATCACACCTTTCTCAACATCAATATTTCGCTTTTTACGCAGAGATGCATCAATGGTGTCAAAACTAAAGCAAGCAATTGCAACGACAGAATCAGAAATCCAGAGCGCAGAAGAGAAGGAAAAGTCGATCCAACAGAAACTTCACAATAACGCACAACACAAAAAATTATCAGTATTTTAATAATTATTATTATGACTTTTCAGAAGTCAAAGTCATCAGAATATGAGACCAAGTCTCGATCCTGCTTTGGTGCTGCATCACTTGGCGGTTTTGAAACCGGTGTTGGGTTACGCTCTGCTGGGACTTGAGGTGGAAATGATGGCCTCCTTTCTCGCCGATCTGTACAATAGTTAATAAGAAAATAGAAAGAATCAACACGTTGAAATGACTCATAATGTATGTGTGGCTTCTCACGAGAATGAGTGCTTCTTACCTGAGAATGATGAATGATGTCCTCTGCCTTCGGAATAGTTTTGTCGTCGTGCGAGTGAAACACGGAGGGTGACCCCTTGTACCATTTCACCGTGCATCTGCAATTTATTACAAATCTAAACGATAGAACCATTGTGACAAAATAACTGCTAATAATTTCATTAGCATTAATCTTTTTTCAGGGTATCAACAGAAATTATTTGAAAAGATGAGTTAAATCAAGGAGCTTTTTTTAAAAAAATTGTTCTGATATCAGTTCGAGCCATTGTCAAGTCAAAAATAATTTATTAAAAATTATGTTAAAATTAATATAAATGAGATCAAAATTAATACACTGTAACAACAAAAACTACAGCCAACACTGTTTTGCCGGTTGTTAAACTTAGCCTGGTAATTATTAATTGGTAAGGACTTTTGTCCATCAAATTCCTTGAATTGACTGATTTAATACAATATCAGAAGAAACTGTAACTCGCAGTTCTGAAAACAAACCAGTCAAATCAATTGCCAACGAAATACCGTGAAGTGATTAGTATTTTCTTCTCAACATAACAGCCACCTGTACATTCGTCATTTGATAAAAAAGATCAACGAGCATGTCGTAATCATCAACCTGTGTGTAAAGACCACCTGTTTATAAAGGCCATTTATTTTGATCCCGGAGAGGGCTGTTTCACATGTACTTCATTGTCCAAACAATTTCGGTTTAATTTTTGAGGGAACATAGTTTTGTGTTATTTTTTACTTTTTGGGTAGTACTTTGTAAACGTGGCTATTGGACTGTAGTCAGAAGTGACTGTCAAAGGATTCCGCATCAACTGACAAAACATATCGTGTATGGCCTTTAACACTGTTTAACATATTGACATATGAGAACCGATACAAAATATTCATATCGGTCTGGACAAGAGATAATCCAATATACTGAACAGCATATAATATTGAACAGCACTAAAATAGATTTGATAGTAATTTAATAACATTGTCACCTCGTTAATTGCCTTTTCTGCTGCATCAGCAGACTGCAACGTCACAAATCCATGCCTGTCCCATGAGAACAAAAACAACATTAAACAGTACCAAAATCGATGTCATAGCAAACAGAAAGGTCCGCAGTAAGTTGTCTCAAAGGCCACAGTCTGCAAAACTAGTGAAATTATTGCTTGCAATTTACCGTGCTTGCCTTTCACAAGTCGTTGTGCTCAAATGGCACGAAAGGATTGATTTCAATCTCTTGCCAAGGAGCTGTAGCGGTGCTCCATTTGGACTATTTTACAATTGTAAACTTTCAACACATCGCAAAGTTATTACAATTCTGAGCATTTGTTTGCAAATTGGCCATGAGATTCAAGTTTCTCATTTTTCACAGAACACATGATTTTGAAATTGAGAATACCGTGTAAAAGTCCTAGCCTTACATCTGCATAAACCGTGTTTTGCAGTTCAACGTACCCTCTCATGGGTTCCAGGTGAAGTCGAAGAATTGGTCCTGCAAAACAATGACAATGTATTATTAATCCATTGCAAAACTTCAAATGTTTCAAAATGCAGTTGCCTCAAATTTTCTATGGCAAACCATATTTCTCAAAAGCCTTTTTAAGGAACGGCTCGTCGACACCATATCCAGCCACAAACAGTGTGTTTCCCTGAAAGAAAGTATTCATTTTTTAAGAATTAAACAATGGCAATATGCAATAGTAATATTAAGATTGTACTTTGCAAAATAGAAGTTTTCAATCAAAAGTTTTAATTTAAATGCTTGTTGCAATAAATAGCCCTGGATAATCAATTTGTTTGAATACATTTTGCTCCAAGGCATAGAAAGATAGCCCTATTGCCTTTTTATGCTACTGCGTGTCTCAAAAAAATTACTACTGATATGATTAAAATGATTTGAAAGATTCGAGTCGAATCAAATCACGAACTTTTGAATAATGTAGCTTCCAAATTCAATTGAACAGCATCCCTAGGCTACAGGGTACATTTTAAAAATGGAAAGCATTATGCCCAGGATAGGTTTGCATTCATGTGATGTGTTCATGTGGATTTAGAAGAGTTTTCAATGCTAAAACTGCACTGGAATTAGGTTAGCATGTGTAGTCAAACCTGTGCTAACGGCCACCTCTATAGAGCAGCCACCTGTTTATAAAGGCCAGCTCTTCATAACCACAAAATAACACTTCCTATATAAATCAACCTGGACAGAAAGGCCACCTGGCTATAAAGGCTAGTTTCCTCAGACCATTATCAACTGACCATTACAGACAGGTTTCACTTTACAGCAAATGGCACATATCCAAGTATTTATAAGTGTTTTGTACTGTCTAGCGTCAATACCGAATATGCCGGCAATGATTCTGAAATGAGCAAACCATACACGAAACAGCAAGCTATTTTGATAAGTTGATAATCTGTAAGTAAATTGATACAAAATCAATGCTGCAAAATTCTACTCAAATGATTCACTTTTCACCCACCTTTCTCCTGTCGTAGCTTGGTCGCCTCTCCCGATCATCTGCAATTTGCAACAGGTGAAATGAACTTCGAATGTCAGGTTTATTAAATCAAAACCAGAGTCCTTGACTAGCAGGTTCAACAAATGCTCTGGAGATCAACTTAAATGTTTCTTCCCTTAGCGGCAGAATCACCGTCCTATATTGCTGTTCTCGGATTCAGAGTTAACAAAAGATACCACCTTGTTCAGGTATTAAAATTTGTCAGAAAAGTGAAGACAGACATGACAATTACTTCTTCTCTGTCAAATTGACACTGGTACATGGCAAATTAAACGAAGCTGATATAAGACTGCTCTCTGATTAATCATATTCAGGTTTATTGACGTTTTAGATAACCAGTAATTATTTCCGAAATCAGTGGAGTTTCTATTTTAGGCATATATTTCACGTATCTCTGCTGTCTGACCTGGATTTGCAGATTGTCGCCATATGGTCCCTCTCCATCGTATCAATATGATGATGATATGATGAAATACATTTATCACTTCAATGACTTTGATATAAAGCCACATACTATTCGCAAAGCTTTTCAATGCACTAATTGACGAAGCACACTCCTTTTGCATTTCGGGATGCAATTGTTTTCTGGCACGTGATTTTGAGCTGAAATCAACAAACTTGATAGCCAACAACTATGATTGAAATTGACAATCACTGAATTGATGATTGCGTAGCAAACAAAAAATGTTCCTGCCATCTTCACCTGTGGCAGAGGTCAAATCACATACCGACATGCAGTGGGACTGCGCATGGCAGATTAACAGTCTACTGGACTCCATACATGCGTAGGCGTGTAACTCTGTTCTTGTATCATTTGTCTGATACAATTTCGAATCCCCCTCTATACCCAATCAGCTAGATTTGAGTGTACAGTGAAACATGTCTATAACGGTTGCCTCTGGGACCTAAGAAAAATGACCTTTATAGACAGGTGGTCTTTCTGGCCAGGCTGATTTCTATAGAAAGTATCATTTTGGGTTATGAAGAGTGGCATTTATACACAGGTGGCTGCTCTATAGAGGTGACCGCTAACACAGGTCTGAGTGTATGATAAAAGAGACAAACAATACATGGTTGAAAACAATACGTACCATACTGGTATGGCGGAACACGACTGAAATCTGTCCTGTAAAGACATCAAAAAAGATATATTGCTATGAATGACTGCATACTCAACATCGCCAATTAACAAGATACGTCATTGATGGCGATGATCGCAATTATAGCGTTTGCTGATGGCTGTCATATCTAGGCTACTGCTAGGCTCAGAACGACTAGTCAAGAAGCCACATGTTGCTCCACGATGGGCAAATTGATGCTAATCTTTATGTCTCTGAGTCTAATTAGTTCTTTCTACAACTGTCATTGTAAGTTACGATTGTCGTCATAACTTACTGTTCGTTAGGACGAGAAGGGGATTCTGATTGGTCCGTCTGGAAAAAAAAGAGAATCCGGTTTCAATCCATTGGAAAGGAAAGATACTTTTGCAAAATAATTGTCACTGTTGGCACGAAATCGAATGAATAGGTCACAAAATTTGATTCATTCCATGGAACTGTTACGTAGTTAATGTTTTGATTCGTTTATGCTTTGTTATGCGTGGTTAGAAGTGTTATTACTGGGGTGTAACCAGTACGTAGGAAGCAAATATGCAAATTGTGCGATTTGTTCATTGATTGATTAGATGTTTTATTGTACCCCCGTAGTAACCGTGTTATGACAACGTCGGACAGATTTTGTATAAATGTAGCCAGAGTTTTATTTTATGTATGTCAAAGAGCGAGAAGCAACTCGATCTCAAGAAAGCAAACGCGTTGAATAAAGAAACCGTTTGATTATCGTTTGAGCGAAGTCGATCTTCTCATGTGTCTTCACGGGTCTTGCTTAAAGCAGTGTTGAGAAACTCAGTCAAATATACAGTCCTCAAACAGAAGTGATTTCGTTCATCCAGTCACAATAAATATAATTATAAGTTGGAGACAAAATGGCATTGAATTCCGATTGCACATCAGCTTAGCATTACAACATTACAACATGTACCTACAATTATGTCATTATGAGATCCGCCGGCCCCCGCGATATCTAACTCTAACTTAAAAACTAACTGAATGCAATGCTACCCCTGACCTCATCGGTCATGCTAGACTCAAATAACTGCAAGTGGTTGGTACTGTGTAAAGTTTACGCAGCCTGCTAAGCTTTCAATTTAGTGCACGAACGCCTGCGTGGCAGAAGCTGTAACATTTACCCAGAGAGACGAAACACAATGACCGCCGCAACAGAGAAACACAGGTACTAACCAAGTGTCCATGTGTGTCTTTGGTGGTTTTTTTATGCACCAAACTGTTCGCTCTCTTGAACTCCTTTTTCTCTTCCGTGTCATCTGGTGGCAACTGTGAACAAAATTTAAAAAATGAAATATTACAAAGATGTCTAGGGTACAGACACACTTTTGCCTACACTTGCAACAACACTACAACAGACAAAAATTCCACTCAAATACTTAGCAGACTACTGACACTTATTCTCTATCAACATTCAACGGATTGGTGTTTACCATGCAAGAAATTAGTACTTAACATTGCTTGATTTTCTTTACTGCAAATCTGTTGTTGACAAACAGAAAGATTCCTGGATTCTGCTGATATGTACTGTTGCGGTTGCAGTTTGAGCTACCTCGAGAGTAAGGTTATTCTATATCATTCTCCTCTCTGCAAGCTAACTGATTCGTAAACCCAAGTGTTTAAGTAGGCCTATACAGTCAAACCTGTATTAGAGGCCACCTCTATAGAGCAACTACCTGTGTATAAAGGCAACTCTTCATAACCCCAAAACGATACTGTCTAGAGAAATCAACCTGGACAGAAAGGCTACCGGTCTATAAAAGTCATTTTTTTCAGATCCCAGAGGCGACCGTTATAGACAGGTTTCACTGTAAAATGGGCAAATGTCTAAGCATAATCCGATTCAAACAGTTCGCTCTGTGGTGCTCTCCTTAAAAAATGTGCTTTCAAATCGCAGTTGTTGAAAACGGAAAGCAACACAAAAATACAACAAGATTCACTAAAAGCACGTTTCCAACCAATTTGCAAACACGTCGAGTCATAGAATTAAAACGTGCATCGAAAATTAGAAATCTCAACTTGATGTTCAATGTTCAACAGCAAATGTTTCCAGTAATCGGTCAGAGGAGCTGTTAGCTATGAGAAGGAAAAGCATGTTGGGGAAATTTTAGCAATGGATTCCTGAAGCATTGATTAGGTTACTTTTAACAGGAACAAACAAGAAAATTTGTGCTTAAGCGATGACCCATGATCATATCATGTAACCAAATTAATTGGTATGCACACTTTCCGTAATCAAATTGTTTTGTATTTCGTTTACGATATGGTCTAAATATATACTCATACTGATAACATGACTTTGATTACAAATTTCATTTTGTAAACTACAGTCGAACTTGCTTAATATCCCATCGCTTAATATCCCACAAAGCCAATTTTCACTTGCTAGTTGCCATACAAACTCTCATATTCTTACCTTGCTTTATATCCCCTCGGATAATGTCCCATCTCGCTTAATATCCCATTAATTTCTAACAAATTTCACGTGAAACTCGCTTATTGTCCCAATTAAAGAATCTCTTACAACATATGTGAACTTTTCGGAACATTTAGCATTGAGATATTCAGACAACATATCACTTGTTACTCCGCCAGAGTCACTGGTTATAGTTGTTTTACTGTTAAAACTAATAATAATCTCCATCAATTGTTGGTAACTAAGATGTTCTTCTTTGCTGCTGCTGAAATGCTTACGAAATTTTATTAAAACAAAGGATATACTTGTTTATCCTTAGTCTGGTTAATATCCCACCTCGCTTTATATCCCACTTTTGGTCTGCACGAAGGGCGGGATATTATTAAGCAAGTTCGACTGTACATGAACGTAATCAAACAGTGGCAAATTACAACTTTAGCTGATGGCAATTATAAATTGAAACTATTTTTCAGTAGCATACGTTGTCAGCAGCTGTCTTCTTTGGTGCTGGTGGTCCTTTAGGAGGATGTCGATCAAGTACTGTCAAAGAAGAACCAAGGTTAGTGACTGAAATGTAACAAGCATACTTCAATGGGGCAACATACAAGCTATGGAAAAATCACACAACTAGCGTTGCACCACTAGTGTTGATGTCTTCTCGACGTCGCTTGTGGGGACAAACGGTTGGTTCACATTATTGTTGTTTGTGTGACATTTGGCTCCTAATTGGTCTCTATTGCCTCTTTCTGGCTTCGTTGGTTGTTGAGTTTGTGGGATTTCTGCTGTATGGACCGCGACGGTGGTTTCTGGCACGATTCGGTCGTGGGTTGTTGTTGCTTCGCTGTTGTTGTTGTTCATGACGTGAATTTGTGTTGTTTGTGTTTCCATCATCCGGATTGCCGTTGTTGTTATTTAGTAATGATGCATAGCCACAACACAACAATCTTAAACATCCACCACATTACACTGCAATTCAATGGACAGATAAGTCTAATCGAATTACTTGAGAGTCAAATATATTGCAAATTGTGCTAGCATACAGTAAGACGGTTACTCTGAAAATGTCTACTGGTCCATGAATATCTGATATCGGAATATCAACGCCAGTCCTACCTGTGGCTAATATCAGAGCCAATTTATCAGCAATGCAACAAAATATATTGAAAACAACTAGAATTAACCTCGTTTAGGGACAGACGGCTTCTGTGTAACTGCCTTCTGAGCTTCTAGAGCCGCAACCTGCTTCTGATGCAGCTCCTTGCGCTTCAACGAAAAAGAAAACAATGTCATCATCTGTAATACAAGACACCTATAATCAGACAAATATGCGATCAATATTACTGTGAAATTGAACGACCACTTATTTATTCTTACATTGGGCCTTAGAAGTCGCAAGACAGAATAAAGTACGTCAATTGTCTGCCTGAGTGTTGTTGATTGAACGTCAAAAGTAACCCATAGGTAATTAGTAACTAATTACTTTACAGCGTAAGGTAATTTGCAAATGTAATTAATTACAATTCTGAAGGTTATCTAAAATTGTAATTAAATATTTTCATGATGATGTAATTTGTAATTAACTAATTTTGTCAAGTAATTTGCACAACACTGATCACGATGAAGCACACTGCAGGTAATTTTGAAAGAAACAACTATAACACTTAACAATTTACTGCTCTCTAAAGTCCAAAACAATGGATGCTTAGCTTCCTACAACTGAGAACGTCTGTGGGAAACACTCATGTGCCCATGCAGTTGGATGCCTTAAGTTGATTGTATGATCCAGTGATCCACCTGGTCATACTTGCTGGGCTCCTGCTAGCAGTAAATGTCAATTCAATGCTTTGCTGCTCTATTTGCTCAATCGCATGGCTATTCTGGAATTGCCTTTGCAATAGGTTCTTCTGTGAAATGTGCCTACAGGCTAACAGTCCTGAAAATGGTCCTGCTTTTAAAATTCATCACCAAGCCAGTCTGAAAAGTGTGTATGTTACGCCGAAGATCTTCGGCAAATGGCATGGAATCAGTTCTGATTTGATAATTGGTGTGGTGCAAGCCATGTAATTTTCTAAAGTTTACTAATAAAAACTGCTAAATTTTCCTTTTTAGTTTGTTTTCGTGGTGTAACGTTTGATGCGGCAATCTCTGGTGTAATCTTTGGCGCACAGAAATCGCATTTTCCACACTGGTCTGACAGAGCCTTTCTAGAAATAGCTGATCATTTACACATAATCGAGCTATACCCAACAAGAATTTCTTGGAAATCATCTTTGCTCACTGGTGACTTTGCCATTAGACAAATAGCCTTTGTGCAAAAAAACAAAAGTACTGGGTCTTACAAATTGCTTTAGGCCTACCTTTCTCTTTAACAGGGCATACTTTTCCAGTAAAATCTTTTCCTCGTCAGACAGTTTGGTTGGCAATGTCATGATCAGATCAAATGATACTGATAACAAGAAACATAATGCAATAGTAATGTTAAGCTCAAAGAATACTTTTGGACCGAGCTGGGATTTGAACCCGCAGCTCTAGCTCCGGAGTCCAGTGCCTTTTCAATAAGACCATCAGCCCTCGCAAACACATAACACAACTTCTGCTTCTTGCAAATAGATGAGGCATTTAAGCTCAAACAAATAATTCTGTTATTATCCATTTGTAAACATTGGTCCCTGGTTGCAAGTGATTTGTAGGCTTAGGCTAAACAATCAAATAGCCTCACTCCTGGATGGAAAACGTGTATGTTATGCCGGATAAATCCGGCGTGGAGTTAGCCTAGACGCCAAAACAAATTTGGCGTACGTCCTCCGAAAGTTTGTAAATTCCAGTGGTTGGCGTGCTTTTCCCTATTGAATTGAAGCCTTGGTTGAGATTATAGTCAATCCAAAAAATTTTGGCGTACAAATGTATAAAAGTTTGGCGTAAAATCCGGCGTACGATTTACGAGTTTTCCATACGGGGCCTCAGTCTATCACAGATTAGCAGGATGGGAGTGGTGGCCAGTCTGCAGATAAGGGCATTTTTCAACGAGATCTCGCGTGCGGCAAGCACTTCAGAGTCATGTCCGCGCGGGGGATATGACTTCTGCAGCAAGCTGAGTGCAGCATATATAGAATTTTAGAAGAAAAATAAAATAGGTTATACAAAATTCAATGTCTCTAGGTGGATAACAATGGCTTGAAAGCATCAATTTTAATGAAACTTAAATTTAAGTGCGGCATATGGCATTTCATTAGGGTTGCCAGACGTCCCGTATTTCCCGGAATCGTTCCGTATTTCAGCGAAAGTGTCCCGCGTTCCG
>OFHS01005261.1:0-12143 GCA_900245855.1 Calvadosia cruxmelitensis
ACACTTGCGCAGCCAAGGATCGCAGCCGATGGGCGAACTTAGTTCACGGCAGCAGATGAGGGACGATCATTTTACGAAAGCACTCCTCTCCTCTCGGATGCTAAATTTTCGTATACATTACATTACATCATTCTAGTGTAGACCATGACATTGTATGACACACTTCGTGAGTAAAATATGTCGTAAAGTGGGAACAGAAACTAGCAAGATTTGTCCAGAGTCGCGCTTTATATCTTGGAGTGCCAAATTGCTGCGAATTGTTTGACTTAAAGCTCCGCCGTGCTAGAAGTTTGTCGCGATGCAGTCGAGCCACAGGAAGAGCGGCACGACACAAATCTGCGCGACGTTTGACCTAGACCTATTCTCTCGCAGTGATCGTGGCAGGTAGGCAATTCACAGGGGTATACCCATGGAAAACTGGACTTAAGTGTAACCCGAGCAAAACCTGAAGAACAATAATCTCACTATAGTCTAGAATTTGGTAGCTGATCTGGAGCGCCCTGAGAAATTCTGACAACGTTCCGGGAATTCTCCTCAGTCGGATCAGTCCCATTGCCTATGCACTTGAACAAATATCGTTCAAAGGAGATGTGCTAGGAGCAGCATTGCTGTCAGCTGATGACAATGGATTGCAATTTGATTGGCGCCTTTTGGTTGCGTATTGTGACTAAGCGTGCGGCTGCTGTAGAAGACATACACCAGAAGAGCAGACGTATAGGACAATGACAGTAATATAGTCATTCCATCATATGTTAATATCCCGCTCCTAAAACTAGATCACTGTTACATCATAATTAGAACAAGCGAATTTATTTATTCTTAACAGGTACTTGTAAAAATACAGTAAAAAGCCGAAAATTTACAATAAAACTGTGTATTGAGCTAACAGCTATTTCAACTTTCAGCTATTTTATCATGTTTTTCCTTTCTCTGGCATAACACGATCTTTTCGCACATGCTTTCTTAGCGATTTTTCAGCAATTGATTGCAACTACGCTGTTTTGTGCCTATGATCTTCAGGTTTTTGATTCACATGACGCTCTTGCTACGGCCGAAGTCAACAATCCACTCAGCAAGCGTCAACTGACCGCAACGGCAATTAGACTTCATCCCGTCAAGTTTTCAGGTCGCCCGTGTCTCAAGGTGGCAGTGTACGGTTGCGAGAAGCGTAAGATACAAATCCATAACTTGTACACATGTGTACCTCACGCTGTTTCTACACGTTTGTTGGAATGTTCTGTACCATTTGTATGTACTACGTGTATTTTACGCATAAGGGATTGCTCATTATTTATGCCCCTTGTTGTTACCGAAGTGACTCAAAATGTTTCAACATGTTCTGTTTTACCCAGTCTTCAGGTAGCCAAGAATAAAATCCAACCTCTAAAAATTACATCATATTATAATAAAAAATGTGGACAGAAAAGCAGATATCCTCCTGGTATGAAAAACTGTACCAAATGCATTACTGTCTTCATCAATGTACTGTAGATCAAAAGTGCATAGCAGGAATCGATTTGAGCAAAGGAAAGAAAATATTAGTGGAAGGTGGCAGCCAAAAACTATTACCCAACCTTCGGTGTTGCCAACACTTGAGTTACGCACCCTGCTTCTCTTCTATACCAACCCTGGGCATAAATAATGAGCTGTCCCTAACGGCATAGAGTATTGATCAATTCTTATAGCAAGAATTTGTACACGCTACTTTGGTACATAGTTTTACTGGTAGCATTCTAATACTTTTTTGTAATACAGTATATAATGTCTTCAAGAAAAAAGAGTAAAAAATATTATACTAACTACACGTAAAATGAAGATGCATGCATGAAGGGGGCTATAAAACTTTAAAAACAAGCCAAATCCGTATGAAACGCTATCTGCTGCATTCTGCCATGCGCAGTCCCAATGCCTTTCGGTATAGTAGTTGAGTTGACCTCTGCCAAAGGTGAAGACGCCAGGAAATTGCATTGTTTTAAACGCAATCAACCGTACTCTTGTCAGTGATGGTCAATTTCATAGATTGTTCCTAGTTGTCAAAGTTGTCGATTTCAACTTTGTATTTCAGCTTTTGAAAGTTGTAACCGTAGTTTTCGAGGGGAACAGAATTGAAGCAGCATACAGCTTAAAATAGCTGTAAGTAGCTAGGCGTTGAGTGAGTATAATTTAATATCTAGTAACGTTCAAAACGTTTCATGGAGAAAAAAATAAATAATAATAATACAAGAGCTTATAGAACGCTAAAATTATGCCAGCATTCTATAAAGCGCTTAGATGCATCGATCGAGGCCTGAACTCTACCATGCTTTAAAACTGAAATATAATTATAGCACATTAAAATGTCCTTTTTCATCATATTAATGAGAATTAAAATTGAACTATATCTACAGGTATTTCTAAAATTTTCTCTCATTGTTCCTTGGATGATGTGAGTTAAAATTTACATCTTTTGGCATATTCCGTTTAAAAAAGTGAATCTTGAGCCGTGCCTTGAAACAGTCTAATGTTAGGGAACCTCGAATTTCTTTTGGTATAGAGTTCCGGACAACTGGTCAA
Source organism: Calvadosia cruxmelitensis (assembly GCA_900245855.1). NCBI lineage: Eukaryota > Metazoa > Cnidaria > Staurozoa > Stauromedusae > Kishinouyeidae > Calvadosia > Calvadosia cruxmelitensis. Next base: position 2,554 of record OFHS01005261.1, read on the forward strand.
AAAGTAAAGCAAAAGTAACTTGTTCTATTTTTTTTACACGATGTAGCTGAAGCTAATAATTTTTGGAGCCGGTAATTTGACAAGGCTTGCATAGGTATTTCAACACAGCACCATTATTGCAGATAAGTTTAGCTTTTCAACGTCTACTCATATATATCTTAACTGGATCGCTGATTATCTCCAAGACTAGAATATTCATTAATGTGTATGAATTGAATACAAAAGGATTACAATGAACAGCCATTGCTTCTCTCTTTTGCAGCTGAATGGAGTGACTGGACTGATTGTGCTGCAGATGGGCCGTGTGGTAATGGAACAGCATCACGAACGAGAACTCCTGAAACTGCCGGCTGCAACACGCAATCCCTTAATAGTGATGCAATGGAAAGGGAGGTAAAGAATTGCTACAAAAAGTGCGCAGGTAATTTCGATGCAACAACAGGAACACCTCTAGAATTCAATGATAACAAAGAACCTATATTCTCGTTAGAGGCTCCATAATTTTTATTTCATTCAATATGTTTAACTGAAATACATTTTTCTTGAACCTAACCTTGTTAAAATACATGATAAAATAAAATTAATATTACAGTCAAAATAGGCCTAATCATGCTATTCTGCCCAAACCTCTCATACATGCACAAAAGGGGTCGTTCCAGAAGTGAACGAGGCAGGGTTTGATGACTGAAAGTGTTTATATTATCTTTTCTCCAGTTGATCTCTTAATACATTAATCAATATTTTCTCCTCTTCTAACGCTTGCTTGCACCATGACGTAAGGGTGCTGGCGCGTATAACCAATAACCATTATAACTCTCCAAAAGGTACAAACGTACAAACTGACAAACTTAACTACATTCATTACACTGTCAGCGACATTGACGAATATGGGACACCCAATAACGTCTGCTGCTCGCTAGCTCGTTGGCTGCATCCATGTTGTGTAAACGTATAGCGGTGATGTCTTCCTGGAACTAATCGTAGTACGACTTTTGCGGACGCCCCCTGTGTCGGTGGTTAGTAGGCTGGTGACGTAACAACGACGCAAGAGGAGTGTTAGGTCGACGTAGGGAATGACCAAGCAGAGTGAGGCTGCTTCTTCGCAAGGCAGACGTTCAATCGATGAGAAAACTATGTATACAGCTGCTCACACAGCATTAAAAGAACAAATATTTCAACTTCGTAGCCTCATATTATATTATTTTGTCTCGTATACATGCAAGATTATAGGGGTGGATTAGAAGGCTGCGAGTGTTCTCTGCTGAATATAAAATCCCTTATGTTATGTCCACAGATCTCTTGAAATACATTAATCACACGAAACAATGCCTGACCCACATCGGCCTCCGAGGACATTTGATTGTTAATCATACCTCGTTAGCAGCCAACGTACCATCATCCACCGAATGTTGTGCCCTGTGCACTTTGAATGACCAATGTCAATCTTTCGCGATGACGGATGAAGCCAGCTCTGAAACTGGGACTTACATTTGCCAGTTGAATAGCATCACAATGGAAGAAAGCTTCGCGAAATATCACTACGTCGTGGATAATGAATGGTGGCACTATGAGGTCTACTGGTAAACCAACAGATACATACTGCACTATGAGGTCTACTGGTAAACGAACAGATACAGACTGTCCAAATAAATTACCTCAATTAGAAAATTAGAATAGATCCTCCCTTCTGTTCTGAATTCTAACAGAGATTCCAGCTACGCCGAGCGATTGCAGATCACGAGAAAATTCGTGTTCGTTGTGAGACACAAGTCGAATCACGAGCACCACATGATTGGTCATATGCCTAATTGAAAAAGAATATGACGTAATTAACCGTAATTTGCTTAGCATTAAAGCCTTGTATTTGGTTATAGGAGTAGCCTTACGTGAAAGTTCAGCCGCACAGCAAGCATTGTCATGTGTTGTCATGAGATCGCAGGACTCGGTGCATGTGACTAACAATGCTTCCGTTGATCTACTTTTGGTGTATAATGCAAAGATCAAGAAAGTCGTATTGAACATTGTAAATTAGCGAAGACCAAGGTCGAAGAATCGAAGCAATTAAAGTTAACGAACAAGGAAGCCGTTCATCCACGAGAGCAAACAGCTCAGTAAAGAACACCCTATAAATATCGTTATAGCAACGGTGGAAATCCACCGATGTAAGCTGCTGATGTTTTTCCATATTATGTGACGTTTTATATAATTTGCAGCTCATAATCGCATTCTGATTCATTTGAATATATTTCTTGTTAATGGATTGTGTTACGAGACACCAATCTCCATCTTTCACGGTTGTCGGTTTCTTGGTCGGGAACATACATTCTGCTCCTCCAAGTTATGTTCACTCTCCTGACAGTCAAATGATTGTCTTTAGCAGACGTGATTTAATACACAAACGTTGGATACATTGGGATTTGTACATAATGGTTATATTGTTGAGACCGTATTAGCAGTCGATTTGAATGCAAATTGGTTGTGATTACTTCTGGCATTTTCTACATACTACATTTCCACTCCACCTAATCACGTCCAATGCAATTAGACAATGCCAGAGATGATCACGTAACTGTTCAGAAAGCTTTAATTAATCCAAAATCATGTTATGATAACCGCTTATCAGTAATCTCTGCTGCTCGTTTGAGTTATTCAAATTGCCAGTGTTTCTTTGCAATAGACCTATTTCAAAAGCTGCCATTTTGGAAAAAGAATGTCTCCGATTTCGGAATACGGAGAAAGTCGGATTTGATACTGATGCAGGTTTCTTCAAGGTGCACAACTTTTCATGGGTTAGCAACCCAGTCCTTCGCTACTTCAGGCAATCAACATGCCCCACAATGCACTGGTCTGTCCCATAATGGTAGCTTGTGAAATAGGTCTATTGCATTGTAAGGCTCACAGACAAAACCAAATCCACCCACACGGTTAGAGGTACCATGGCGAGTCCCACTGATTAAGCCAAGTCCGGCACGTAAGAAATAACATGGAAAGCTTCACTGATCACCAATAAGTATTTTAACCCTTGTCCTGCTCATAAAACTAGTTAAATGAAGACTTGAAGTCGCTTTATCGATTGCTGATTGGTTGATCGCTAGGGACTAGCTATGTGATTGGTTATATGTTGCTACTTTTGAACTGTTTTGAAAACGTGTATATACGTCAATAGCTTCACTGATCACCAATAAGTATTTTAATAGAAAATGTAGTAATAAGTAAGCGGATTCATTTAGTAATACTAATGTGAGTGGATAACAGAAGCTCTCACAATACAATTATCTACAACTATACACGGCGACTGCGACGAATGGGGACATTGGGATTTCAGCGTAGCCATGAAATGAAACATCGTAGGGTACATGCAATACGATGACGTGCAAGATAAGTGTTGATGTGTTTCGTATCTATAAAAAAATACACACACATCAGTTAAATTTAGGATTTATTACATATAATAATTCTATTAGAATGTCACTGGATTTGAAAGTTGGTTCGACTGGTTAACAGACAAAAACGACTCGGGAGAAGACAAATAATACGGCGAGTGGTTTTTGCGAAATTTTTAGCTGGTAACATGATTACATATAATTATATATATATTAGAGATATTTTAATTGTAAGATTTAAATATATTGGTATCAGTTTTAGATTGCATTATTAATCTACCACATTTAACATAGAAGCTACGGATCTTGTTAGATTTTATTGAATGTTTGAAGAATACATCATAACTTTAGTTGGTTAGACAAATAATTATAATTTCAAATGTAAAATTAAAAGGGAAGGTCTAGAATTGCGGTTAAATATGCAACCATGCGCTTCGGTTTCGTCGTAAAACAACCTTCAAACGACTAAAATATCGTGCTACTTTTACCGAATTGTACCTTATAACGAGTAAACGATTTCTAGATAAATCACCTAAATTTTGTAATAATTTTAAATAATTTTTGGTTTTCTAAATAATCTATATTGATAGTACATACTGCGCACGGGAAACGCTTTGTTGTAGTGACGCGTGCTCTCAGCCTTATCTAGTTGCTGAATAATACTTTTGCTGGGCTGGTTTTCTTGTCGTCTTTTATTACCTTGTTACCGGAATCCTCTTAACACTAGCCTATTCTACTCTAACTTCCAAAATAAGGACTATTTCCTCAAGAGGTTTGATGGACGATATTTATAATTTGTAAATTGTCAGGTCAGGTTTTTATTTTGGTACTATATTTTGCAATTATTATTGTAAATATTTATATTTATATTGTACATTATAATAGTTCTCAGTTGTACAGAAATTAATTGAAATGTAGTGGACATTTTTTAACCAGAATTACTCTCAAACAAGCAAACATGACTTTTAGAAAACCGTAGGCTCTGTTTTGTAAATACATATTCTGGAATAAGCAATGGGCATCAAAGGAGACTAAAAAGCATCAGTGATAACTTTATAAACATCACAGTTTCTGTAATGTTCTCAGTAAGCAACCAAACGACAAAGGATTACCAAGATCTGTAAGGAATAGCAAAAGCATATATTTCTAAGGCACATGTATTCCACGACCACCTCTCAGAACCAGCACCAAGATTAAAACAGAAGGACTGGTGACTAGTGACGTCAGTCGGATACTGACGTCACTGGCTTACAACAATACATAGCAGTTTCAAAGTACAATAATCACACCTACATCTCGGCAGTTAGAACGTGAGTCGGCAGGCATCATTGGGATCCATTTCAACGGGACAATAAGGACATTTCAATCTAAACCAAAAACAAACAAACAACAACAATGAAATCTCACTATTGAATTCAATTGGCAATTGCTGGTTGGCAATTAAAATTATCTTAGAGCTTCATATTGTGCAAAAAGGATAGTTACGGGTTTCGTTAGGGGAGTGGCAAATAAGGGCGACCCAAAATCAGTCAACATCATATCATTGATCACAATTTCACAAATATGAACGTCCTTTTACTAAACCTACTCTTAGGCATGATTTCAGATAACTTCTTAATTGCGAACAGTGTCAATGGGTCAGTATGGAAGATATCCTTAGAGAAGCCAATTTCCACCTACTCAGATTAAAGTACCGTCTACTCCACTTAGCATGATTACATATTATTTATTTATTAGAGATTACTTGTAAGATTTTAATTTATTGGTATAGCTACTCCACTCTCAAAAGAAAGTTAAATTGGATCTCAATCTCTATCAACACAAAATCGCAATCTGCGTTCTTTTCGACAATCAAAAATCAAGGACAGCGCCTAAACTGGGTTTCCAAAATACGGACTGTGGAATGTCTAACCTACGTTGTAAAAGAACATAAACTTACTTGTTGCCATGAACCAACTTGTTCAATGCATCTTTTGATATTGCATGACCGCAGACTAGACGGATAGGAGGGTTTGTGTGACCACACTGTTGCCTTAAAATGGGGCAGGCAAAGATCGAATGATAGCGGAAGTCATTGCCGAGATCAATCTCAACCTATTACAGAAAACAGCACAAAGTAAACAATAAACAAAGTAATGTCAAATGTTACACAAGCGCTTAAATTTTGTAACAAACATCTTGCTTGCTTGTTTGTTTGTTTGTTTGTTTTTTTGTTTGCTTATTCTTCATATCAGTCATAAATTGTAAGTTACTATAACACACCAAATGATACTTAGATAATTAAATTGACAAGTACGACAGGATCATTCTGTAAGCAAACTTGTTTGTTTGCTTAGAAGACCATTGAAATAGCAAATACCATCGTTGAGGTATTCTGAGATGATAGATTTAACTTTCCAGATCAGTCGATCACATCCTATTGCAACAATTTGATCTTTAAAGGCTATTTATGGTGGTGTAATCAGTTGCATGCAAATTGAAGGTGAGGTTCCCAGATATGAGCTGAGCTAAACTACCTTTAAGATTTTACCAACTGATAAAACCTCCACACTATGGGCAACACTCTCAAGGCAATAAAAAGAAACCACGCTCAAATAAAAATGGAACATGGCATACACTGGCTTCAAGAAGAGCATACAACCTACTCACAGGCAGTTCATCTTTTGAATTCCAGACACCAGAGCATTGCTGTTGCTGCATGACCTGTTTGATTTGCAGCAGTGTGGGAACGGCAATGCATCCAGCACTCACGCTGAAAACAAAGAAGGAACATAAGAAAATGCGGAAATCATACTATAACGCAGAGATAATGTAAATAACAATGTTAATTATTGATGCAATGTGATAATCCAACTGATACAATTATAACAGCATCCAGTCAACTGAAAAACGTTTTATGTGAAAATCTTCAGACACTTGGATAACTTTCACAACCTTATATCCACAGAATATTTCACTGAAATGTTGCTCCTTTGTTGTTGGAGATTCATTTAATTCGGTAAAATTAAGAGTTCCCTTTAGTATACATTTAAGCTTGGGTTACACTATACCCGATACCAATCAGAGAGGAGTGAAAATCATACCGGATATGCTTTGAACATGTTACCGGTGATATTGTCAGCAGTATGCTGATGGGACAAACTCCTTTTATAATTATGCTTCCTCGTGTATACAGACCACGCATTTCATTTTATTTACAGACAGGTGGCCTTTCTGTACAGGTTGATTTCTATAGACAGCATCATTTTGGGGTTATGACGAGTGGCCTTTGTACACAGGTGGCTGCTATATAGAGGTAGCCGCTAATACTGGTTTGACTGTAAAGCTATGCAAAAAGTAAATTCTTTGACAAAAAACCATCTTATTGTACCAAGAATCCACGAGAAAAAGTGTTTTTATGGGTTTGTCTGTTGCAAATCACACTTGACTGGCAAACAAAGCCTAATAACCTCTGACAGCTTGCAGTTATCACACAGAATAGCAGGAACCACAATAATGTGTTAACTCACTCCAAATCCAACACCACAAGACTGATCTTGATCTCAACAAAATATTACACAATGAATGTCTTGAGCCATCTACACAAACTGTTGTATTTCTCAAGTTGTACTGGGATAAGTACACTTCAAATTTACAAATGCAAAACATTTGTCATTGAAATTGTCCAAAACCTTGCTTTTAAAATTGCAGCCGAAGCTAAAAGCAAGTCACATGATGTGGCTGGAACAATGGGGAAGTCTAAGTTAAATAAGCCATATGTACAATATTGTACATTTATCTATCTTCATCATAGCTAGTTTCAATTGTTCAGCAACTAAATGAAACTACTATAATTGGATTGGTAGTCAAATTCAATTCAATGCATTAATTACTAACATCTATCAGAAATGACCTAATGACAACACAGCGAAACCTGTCTTTAATGGTCACCTTTGGAACTTGATGAAAATGACCTTTATAGACAGGTGGTCTTTCTCTCCAGGTTGATTTCTATAGAAAGTGTCTATGAAGAGTGGCCTTTATACACAGGTGACTGCTATATAGAGGTGAGAGCTAATACAGGATTGATTGTATCACGAAGACATCAAGCAGAATGTGTTCTAATGTGTAAGATATTCACCTCACTTCCAATGGACTGCTCATAGACAATCCTAGCAAGGAGCAAACATCCTTTGCTAATATTTCATTAATCTCCAACCAGTTAACAGGATCGAACAGATCGGCATAAGGAGATGATTGTAGCCCGGTCTTGACATATGCAAAGCAGCCCATCAATCGTTGGATTTCTGCAATAGTAAATAAAAATGAAAGAGACTAGAGAAGCTCAGCTACACAAAAATTGCTCCTTGGTCTGAGATTTCTTGATTTTCTTTACCAAGTAACAAAACATCGCAGCTGTTTAAGAACGTTTTGGATTGGGCAAAAAACATTTAATTGAAAATTCAATATCTCGTAATTTGGCACACCGTGTTTAGAATCTAAACACATTGCATGGCGAATTAAAAATAAAATTAAAACCTACAATAACAATAACATCATGCCAATCACAAACGTCAAAATGTTTATTTATTGTAGATAGCTTTGTTCCCCTAAATAGTAAATAGCATCATGTACAGAACACAGTTAAGCAGTACTAATCCCACGGTTGTTTTCTAACAGCAGTCTCCTTATTTCAGTGGGTTCACAGCAGATCAACGCTTAAGTCCAATTAGCCTTTACGTACCTTACGTACCTTTCAATTGACCAAGCTCAGTTGTAATGCATGGCAGGACACAAACGAGTATGATCTCTGTCACATTCGATGTCAACAGAAATGGTTTTGTCTGAAACACATTCATCTGTATTCTTTTCTATTTGTCAAATTCAACAATTGCCCCTAGCTGTCAGCATTGAATATTCTTACAGCTCATAGCTATAGAAATTCTGTACTAGTATCCTGACGTGCATTGGGAATCAGCTTGGTCAATTGTAGACCTAACACACAATGTAGCATCAGAAAGAAGAAAGAACAAGAAATCCATGTAAAGTCTGTACAAATCAGCTCACCTTTAGCTTGTTCTTTGAACGCAGCAAATTTCTTGGAATACATTAACGCTTCCGCAACCAGTCCTTCTTTGAGAAGACCAAGAAACTTCAATCTGTGAAGCTTGAATTCAATAACGCTACCATTGGCAATAAGCTCTTTATGCCTTGCTTCAGCCCAGCTATAACAGAACAAGAAACAGCATTTTACTACGATGCACTCCTTAGGAAGCCAGGGCAACACAAGACTAAACTATAAACAAACAACAAGTCAATAACAAACTCTACAACAAACAATTTTAGGCATCCCGAGTCTAACGTATTCTACTTAAGGGGGTCTCTCTTTAACGATTAATAGCCGGAGACTTACTGTTATAATTACACATTGTCACGTAATTATTTCAGATATTTGCTTTGCTTACACACAGCAAAGGTGGATTCATAAACTTATTAGCACTCTGGAGTTGATTGCACATTGCATTATCTTAATACTGCAAATTTGAATCTCTGAATTGACTTGTAAAAGCCCTATCCAGGCTGAGAGCTTAAAGCACGTTCTTTGATTGCCTAAGGGATAACATGGCGCTAACTTTAAACCAGGTGATGTGTTTGTCTGGAGCACTAAAGCAGCATCTAACAGAATCGACATAATATAAGATTGGAAAATAGGAATTTACCTCAGTGCTGGCTCTAGATTGTTACGACCACATTCCTCTAGAATTCTGTTAAGCTCTGAGAATGGTTCCTTTTGACTGAAGTCGACGGAAAGATTGGCTTCCTGCAAAGCAAAAGTTGACATCTTAGAACAACTGGATTCCACAAATGGAGTCATAAGAGACTGTCCTTGCAACAACACCAAATATTGTGTACTTCATCAGAGGTTGTTTGTTACCCTAAGGCTTAAAGGAAGCACACTGATCTCAGAGAAGCAGTCATCATTATCATCATCATCATTTATTCAAAACCTGATTAGTTATCAGGCTATTTCACACAGGGCTGATACATGAATAATACAACTAATATTTACAAGCTCAAAGAAGCTAGCATACACAGTTAACAGTAAGTGAGTATAGAAGGCAAAAATATATTTAAGTACTACTACTACTTAGACGCCCAAATTGTTCCTCGAGGAAACATGGCGTGATTACAACTACTTGTTCACTGTGTTCCTCCATCTATCTCTGT
>OFHS01005262.1:0-12140 GCA_900245855.1 Calvadosia cruxmelitensis
TATACTTACGCCGCCGAGAGCGTTAGTGCTGCCGTCGGTAGAGGCATGGATCTTTCTTCTGACGAGTTCATCGAAACCGCTAGGCTTATAATGCCTTAGCACCGCTACTTGTTCCAGCTCCTAGATAGAGGTGTTCATTTTTCCCCTTTGGCTCTTGTTTCCTCTGGCAAGGGGTCATCCCAATCCAATGGGGATTCTTTTGAACTTGCTTCTGCAACGAGCTTTTGTAAGACTAGCTTACCGGCGAGGGAACAGGGGCGGACAGCCCTATTGGGTCGTAGAGGGAATGTACTGTGGCCAGAACTCTCCTCCGTGAGAACTGCGTCTTGTTCTGGCCTATTTCAAACGTAAATGCGTCTTTTTCCAAGTCCCAATAGGCTCCTAATGAGCGCTGATTGGGTAGGGGATCCTCCTCGAAGTCCAGATCTTGCAGGCTCTTTGCTCGATCCTCTGTGCTATTGCAGACATAACTGTGGCCGAATTCGAAACGACCTTGTGAATTCGCAGGTTTGAAGTGGCCAGCATCTTCTGTGCAACCTCTATCAGCTGAAACGTTTCGATTGCAGTGGGCTGCGATGTAAAGCCATCATCGACGTAGAAATTCTGTGAGAGGAACCGTGCTGTGGATTCGCCTAACACATAGTGGATGAAGTCCCCATTGCTTTAGCCGGTAATCAAATACCTTTTCTTTCCATTTGCCCCTGAGGAATTTCTGTAGGTTTGCGGTCAGTGGCTGCATCTGCGTAGAAAGTTCAGGCATGCTAGGCCACTGAGTGAGTTGATCTGGCTGCCGATGTCGGCGCAAACGTCAGAGAACTTTTGTAGCTTCTTTTTATCTTCTCCGATGGCTACTACGTCGTGCAATCTTCTTAAATGTGCCACCCAAATCAGGGCGGGGTTGCCAAGCCTTTTCTCCAACTCGCTCCACAGCTCTGCTAGACGCACCGATGGTTGATCATGCAAGCGTCGGCGGGCGGTAGTTAGCCACGACATCCTTTGGATCGCCGAGCAGAAGGCTTGTAGGAAGTTCATCTCTTCGTCTGGTGTGTCACCTGCTCGTTTAGCCATACGTTCAAAGACCTTTCGTCATGGCTGGAAGTCAGATGGCTCACCGCTGAATGCATTCGGCAGACTTTTTGGCATGTTCTGAAGAGTAGCAAGAATGGCTAGCTGCTCCGTCAACTTTGAAGCAGGATCAACTGTCTGTTTCGCCACGTTGCCAATCCTTACACTTGGCTTTTTGTCTATTCCGTGATGCGATTCGTGATTCCACGACTTTGTCATCTGCTTCTTGATGTCCGTGTCGCACGTGTCTGTGAGGGGGAATCCCCTATCGCCGATGTCGCTCAGTGCTTCGAGCCTGACCTGAGCGACGGCTTTTTTCTTAGACGCGTTGATTTGTGTCATCGTTTAGGTCTGCTGGGCGATCACTTTGTCGAACTGAGCATTGATTTGCTCTTCGAGTGCTTCGGCTCTTTTTAAAAGCAGCATCGAGGTAGAATGGCTGTACCCCTTTGATGACCGCTTAGACCGCCGATCACTGGAATGAGATGACGTGGACGCGACGTCCAATTTGCGTTGCTGCATTCTTGAGTACGCGTCGTGGATTGCTTTGCTCGCTGCGGTGACGCGCTCCCATCGGGGTGCCATATCATCTGGTGACGCGCCTGTAATAGTCTCGTTCTGGTGGAGATCCTCGAGTTCCATTAAAAGCTGGGCATAAGAGCTTTTAGCAGCCTTAACGTCATCCAGAGCGGTTATGAACATATTCTGCTCTGGGTTGGCAGCTCTCAAGGCCGCCATTCTTAAATTCAGTTCTCTCCCTGAATGTTCTATTTTGCATGTAATTTCTTCGTCTTTTGTAAAGCAAGCTTTTCTCGGCTTGTTTCCTTTGCCTCACACTGCGTGAAGCACCGCTGCCTCCTATTGTTGACGCACTGTCTTCGGAGGGCTTGACATCGGCCAACCGATGCCGTATTAAGTCGGCGGCCTTCCCTGCCTGGGATGTTGGCTCTGTAGATATTCTGGTTTCCTGACAAATGTTCGTGAAACCGCTTGGGGTTTCTGCCTTGTCCTTGGGTGCCATCGAGAAGAACTACGCGTGATGGCCAATGATTCTTCTTTTAGGCAAACAACAGCAACAACTGATGCTTGCCACGTTCCCGCGATGAGACCGATCGTTGGTAATCTTTCACAGTCATGCGCCGCCTTTGCTATTACGATGCAGGCTAGCCACACACGCCTGTTAACCATTCGACCCAAGACCACGAGACCACATTGTCAAACTCAATGATTCATGGTATCAAAAGGTGAACTAAATAAATACATTCACAAAAAGTGCTAGGATAAATGATCTTGGTTATGGAATTAATAGAAAACGTTAACGACTAAATAACGAATGTATATGCAAAACTTACAGATTAATCCAGCGATGTCTCTACGCGCGTTCCATTTTCCGACTGAGCGGTAACGCGCCACGGGATCAGAGCATATCATTACATGAAAACGAGGATTATGTAAACAAGGCTCGCGGAGCGCGACAGAAGGCATGCTAAAGACAATTATTCCAGCTATGGACACGTGTACATAGAACATCATCATTTTTCCACATAACATCTTTTAGACTCGGTTTTGCAGGCAAATTCGTAAGATCTGATCCCTACGACCACCAGCCACTCCACGACGTCATCACCAGGAACCTGACCGACATGTGCCTCCAAAGACACAGCATGGTGGTATTGTATGGTGATATATTGAATGTTGATTTGTCTTTCTTTGGTGTTACTTTGTCAGCCACGTCTGACATTGATTTATGGCGTAGTTGATGTAGTAACTGTCTTACGAGAAAGAAGGACGGCTTCTTCACGTAGAGGACCATCTAGATTATTATTATCTTCCAGAAGACGGTCGTTTTTTATCTGAAGCATATTACTTCAGTTTGTCTATTACTATGTGATGATGAACTTGCTTTTTCATAACTAAAATCATCTTTATTTTCCGTGATTCAAACAAATATCAAACATTACAATCTGAAAAACAAATCTATATACATACTGAAATTAAAAACTAATTAGAATGCTAAAATTATATCTACTTACTAGGTACACATAATAAACACCCAAAGGATATTCTATTCCTGTTGTATATCATAGTGTCACAGTCACTATTTAATGATATCATTACTGAACAATGCGGTTTCATGGCTGTTTAGAAGTTGATAAGTATCAATATTGCGTTTTAATGACTCCATCAGAAGTGACATAATAGATCATGCTGTCATGATGTTACTGTCCTAAACGTACCGTTCAAATAAGCGTTAAGTAGCCTGTCAACATTTCGTATTGTTCCGCTAACTATCCATAACGCTTCATACTTAGGTAATGAAATATCCAGAAATACTTGCCTGGATTGAAACGTTTATAGATGTAATGTAATGTAGTGTATTATAGCCACATATTGTATTAAGGTGTTTATATGTCTTAATAATACTGATACTATCTATCTATCTATAATGATCGTGAGTCTCTGTATGACTTTGCATTACGGCAGTGATAGGACGGATTTGATGTAAAAGGAGTTGATAAAAGGATGAAAAATGCGAAGGCTGTTTATATGTAAATTTACCTCTATTTGATTTGTTATTATTGGCGTTCTACTAGATGTTTCCATCCCAGTATATACCAAGTATGTGCTGAAAAACACTAACTGTAGCTAAAAAAAGGTATGCTGTTTTCCTTAAGTTTATGATAAACACATATAACGTAGTGCAAGCAGTCCACTTACTTGAAAATGAATCATAATCACCAACAGTCATTCGGTAATTGTCTTCTTCATCTCCAACAACAAAATCGTAGAAGTATGATACCTTCTGCTCTTCCAAGTAGTTTAACCATACCGCCAGTCGGTTGAAGCCTCCCCTTGTCAACTTATGAATGATATCGTTTCCAAGCCAGAATTCACCATCGACGCTGCCAAAGCCTTCCTTGTACTCTTTCCAAGAACGATTGAACCTGACAGAACCATTGAATCGATGTTGGAAAACCACGTAAACTGGAAATGAAAATAAAAGTTGGTCATCTAAGTCAGCTTTCAATATACAACTATTACTCACTTATTCCATCGCATCAGTTGATTTAACATTTCATTATTACAAACGGGCTTCGATAAAACAATTGCTTAATAGGTCACTCAGTGCCTCAAGCAACCAAAGTCGGTCTGTGGGTGAAATAAGTCTCAACATAATACACTACGTATCGCTTTCATAAAATATTTCACCATTCAATTATGAAAAATATCTCCTATCGCCATTACTGCAATCCCGTACAAAGAATAGAGGGGTTTTAATGACTAAAATCAATTAGAGCGAAAAGTATGATTATTTGTAACAGGACATCTTCGCAAGCCGAAAACATAACTCCAAGAGAACAACTATAGAGATTCAAATATATTAATATTTCATTCGTATTTAAAACGAATCTACTTCAAAGCTAATTCTTTTCAGTCAATCGTTGATGGTTAGGCACGCTATTCTACTCATTTGCATGTTTCGCACAAATTAATAATAGTACGATTGCAGAACCACAGCAAAGCACGAAATTTGGATGTTGATGGTGAAATCAATAAGAGTGTGTTTTCCGTTTCTTTAATTCTGCTTAAAACTCATAACTATACTTCATGCCAGATCACATTACTGAAGATGGGAGATAATTTTGACGCCACTTGGTTTAAATATTTTAAATATCCTTTGACAGCCGGCAGCTTGCTCACCTTCAATTAAAGTTCAAGGTTATGAAACATGAAAGAAAAGGTTCACTCCAATGCAAGTACGATTTGTTTTCATATCGTGTTAATAAGAAACTCGCTAAGTAGAAAAACATTGTATTATCCCCATCCTTTCATATCTCGACGACGAGTACGTGTCGAGTCCACGTATGTATCTTTGTTGTATATTTCTAAACTTTATATAGCAATATGCCAGGAAACGTTGATGGTGCGCATGAAGCTTAAACTTATATTACATACAGAGTAGGATAACACTATCTCAAGTACATGCAGTATTCATTGCTGTATTTAGATCATGGTACAGATCGACGAAGACCAATTATAAGTTGAAAAAGATCGGTTTTCATTCTGACAACAACATATCAACATTTCTATTTTATCCTTTTTCAGAGTGGAATATTTTTTCAACATATATCATATTTATTTCACTACGCCAATTTCACGACTCATGCAGTTCTTTTTAAAAGAAAAACGTCATGAAATATTGACGGCCTGTAGTCGTGTACTCGTGTTCATGTATAATAACTTTGTGGTATTGCAAGTGGTAGAAAGTAAATAAATGACGGGAAAGACCGTCTTTATACATATCATTAGAAATTTGAGCGTAGATTGAATATTCATTCTTACGAAATGTCTAATTTGGACTACATTTTAAACTTTTCACGAAAAGTTTTTAATTTATCGGTGATGTATTGTTTAGAACTAAATATTTGCCAGTGATTGACCGATGTAAATACTTTCTTTCTGAGTGCGCTTTGTAAATTGCTGACCTCGGTCATTTTGGCTACCAGGTGAAATCCATTGGAAACTTTCGGCTTGGCTGATTCATCAGCTAGAGAAAACTGAACAACCTTGCCTACAACGTGATTGATACACTCCTCCGATGAGGTCTCTTCCAAATGTCTGCCCTTTAAAATTATTTGGAATTCAGTTAACGACATAGTTCGTTCTATTTTTTAGGCTCGAAGAAAATCAACGATTGGTGTACAACGCATATAAAAAGGTACAAGCTTTGAAATTCCAGTCAGTCATTGCAGAAGATAAAATAAATGAAAACATGTATGGCTACTGCGAAGGGAAATGCCACGATGCAGGAATGCTATGCTTTTATAAAATGTTGCAGTTAAGAACATGTACAGCATTACAATTATAACGGCCAACCATTCTGTGCATGTGACGATCCTGCTTGTATTCTCAAAGGTCTTATCTTCAGACTCCTTACGCCTCCACTATCTTGCAAAAGGAATGCAAGCCTTGAACACTCTACGGTATCGCTTTTTTGTGAGACAAACTATTTTGCGTTTGTAGATTTCAAACATGTAAACATTATATTTTCTGAAGTATAGGAAGCATTCATGAAGTCTGTTTACTGCTCACGAACTCCACGACGTGTCAATATTGCTCATTGGCCAACAGCTGATTTGGCTACGAGTTTCATATATGTAATAATTATTATTTTCAAGGTTAATTATAGCTAGTTGTTATTTTTATTATTGAAACTGACAAACAAATTCCTCTCCAAAAGCTTGTTTTAAAAGGCTTTATCTTCTTCACCCGCTGCTGCCCTTGTATCTCCGATATCTGCTGTCATTGCTGAAAGGCTCCATCTTTTACCAACATAAAGGAAGGATAAGGGTTTCTCTTTTTGCCAAGTAACCCATTAGTTACTTGCCATCAGCTCTGCAAATGTTCTTAATAGAATTTGTAAAAATGATCCTAATAAATAATTTTCACTTTTCGAATCAGATTATTGTATAGATGAGAATTTTTTTTATATTGATGTTTAGTTTTCTGCGTACAACAGAAATCTTACATATGTTTTGCTTTGTACGTCTAGCTACAAGAAGTCATTTTGACATCCACGGTTCCTTCTTGTGGAAATACCTGTTGAATCTAGTTCATTGGACTGGGTTAACCTGTCACCTGCTACATATTAAGAAGTACTGATTATCCTAGCTCTGAGAAACAACAACGCTTTCAATGTTTCCAAAACATATCGCAAAAAGCTAACGACCAAACCAATTCAAATTAAATAATTCAAATTGGCGCAAAGTGTAGCGAACAGATTTCTGGAACGGTCGTCTTGTTTCCAAGCTTTTGCTTCTGCAAGGTGAGCAAATTATTACTGTAGAAGAGGGACCTCAATTTCGCTTTGTTTTTGCACACCTTCCCGATTGAGTGGTTGAAAAATTTGAAAAGATCGCGATTTTAGTTTTAAAATTTTTGGGAGGCGAGTATAGAGAAGTTGAGAAAGAGTGCGCAGTATACGACGTTGGTCAAAGCTGATCACCTACTTTGTCGCAAAGCTTAAGTCGAAAAACGTAATTGAAGGAAAGTTTAAGTATTAAATTGTGAAATCCTGTAGAAGCTGCTTTTGATAACGGGAGAAATAGGAATGAAAGCGATAGCTGGAGCACAGCTTTGCACTAATACTTACTGTTGTTAATGGGCTTTGCAAATAGAAGAGGGACTCTTTGCGATAGGATTTCGAAAGGGTAGATCCCAGGCCATAGAGCATTTGTTATCTCGCTGATATCTGAAAATAGAAAAGTTGCAATAAATTGCTATCCCGGTTTATCTGAGAAAATTGGATCTCTAAATCAGTCTATAGTAGTTCTACATTTTTGCTCTCGGATAACTCGACTTATATTTTAGTCAGGGTCAGCCTTTTCTTAAAAGCCAAAAAAGTCGTAGATTTTGGTTCTCTATTTATTACAGCTGGAATAAAAATTGCCACACATCATCCGATGATTTGTTGTTCAGGTTGATGTGATACACTACATTGCAATGTTACGAAAAAAGTAAGCTTTTATTACATTTTTCACCATCACGCTTACATTTATCCAACTGACACAGTTCCCCACATCACCAATAGACGATGCAGTGACAGCGATACAACAGTCTTAAAAGATATATTTTTCAGATTTCTCAAAGAGCAGTTGCAATACATCTCCACATTAAAGGGAGTTGACCTCTGTCAAAGAGCCAAGAAGTCAAGAAAGGGGTTGGTCGGGAGTTCAATGAACCGTAGTACCGTACTACTGTTGCCTATGAATGATAGTCAGTTTCAAGGATCATTTTCATGATTTGTGAATTTTAGCTCAAAATCTCATGAAAACATAAGAAAATATAAGGACATGCATTGGATATGAGCTTTTGCCAGTAACATCGATACAATACTTACTCTTGCATTCTCCTGGAATGCATTGTTTTCTCCTGATGGCTTTCCCATCACAAGAGGCTCCGTTGCATTGTGGAGATGGGGAAGTGCATGTTCGACGTTGCTTTTGATCCAAGCGGTAGCACGTAGGCTCACAAGGAGGATCATCGTACCAGCTTGACCATCCACCATTCACTGCAAAATATTCAATTAGCAGCTTAATATATTCAGAACAACAATCATACATTATTCCAATAGCAGTATCACACTTTTGACGTATGCTGATGTACCTTGTATCTTTTAATACCATACTATCATCTTCGAAAAGTTTATAGATAGTCCAAATAAAACTATTGTTTTGCAATAATGAATTTGCGTTAAGACAATGCGCATGTGCACAAGCTGGATAAGTCTTCTTCTGGCAATTCTTGAAGTTTGCACGTTGCCAACGTTGTTCTGGAATGTGTACTATTTATTTTGAAAATTTTCAAGCAAGAATAGGTTATGCTTTTTAAATCGTTGAGCTGCCGCCGTGTTGTCACCTTCAGAAAAAAACAACACTCTAGTGGAAATTGGCTCACAAATTTCATAATGATGCTTTGGACATATCTCCTATTAACCACTACAATCCGAATGAATCTCATGGCGCAGGCTGCTTCAGGTTCGTGATTTTGGTCCATAGAAGGCATTCGTATGGGGCAAGAATAACATGTAAATTATAAATGATAAAAATTAGTTATTGCAACTGAATGCATTACTATAAAGTCACAGAAGTGGAAGGCAATGGTGAGCACTATCGAACTATATCATGGATATCATCGTCATCATCATCATTTATTGTAATATCCAATAAGCCATTTGCTTTCTTCATGGCGCACATGCATGATAAAAGTTACATACCATATAGGCATGTTAACAGTAAATGGATATGAAAATTGGCATTATGCAGTAAATAATTACAGCCAAATAACGATAAATAAAGTCTTACAAACTGACACAGAAGAACAACAGACGACTATATACGATGATACACGGTGACTTTATACTTTGACGAAGCAAAGGAACAATAGAGGACGTTTAAAAGATGCAACAGAGACCAATCACGATGAACAGCAAACGAAGAACAGGATACAGCAAGCAGACGATGCATCGACAATTATACAGTAGAATAACCCGTAGAAGTAACAGTTTAGTTTTATGAAGTGGTGTAAAACAGTCTAGTAGGCTCTTTCACATTAAGTTTTCATTGCTAAGAACATCCGATTCTTCATTTCGAAACTTGCTTGATCACATTTATTTGTCAAAAGATTGTCATATTGCTATTGGCCAAAGACTTCTCAGCACCGTGGCCATAATGTTTAAACATTTGATCTCACTACGAATCGACTCTGTTTCTGAAACCCAGCTGCTTTATACTAAGCCTATGATAAGTATAATGTGTCGGTATTTGTTTAAGAGTTGTGAAACTAATGTCTGACGAACTACAGTAGTTGTCTACATCTATTAAACTTGAGGAGGAGTAATTCCAGAAAACAAGGACATGTTGCAAAAATCACCCTTGTCAAAAATCGCCCTACAAAGTGCATGTAGCGGGCTATTGTTCATTACAGGTAAGGGAGCTGTTAGTGAATTTTGACAGCGAATTTAATGCTAAAACTTAAAGAGTGGAGTTACTATTCCAGAAAGTTACTATGTAATATCTTGCTAAATGGAGGTGGAAAATTTAAATGATATAATGGATAGCTCTAGTAGATTGAAAATGACAATAGCCTCCACCAATGCAGTTATATGTATTATGGTCATAATTCATGTAGTGGGTTAGACGACATTAGGGTGATGTATTTGCTACGCATTATGAAGGAACTCTGTGGAGTGATTTTTATGATGTTACAAATCATAGCATAGAGTCTCGTTCTCATCAATCTAATCCTATTTTGTGCATAATATACACGTGCCTATCTTTAGTTAATATGATACTCTTTAAAGGTCTCACAGTAAGTCACTCACTCAATCAATATATTTATTTAAACTCACATTTCACTGTCATACACGGATAACATATCACAGGTACCCCGAGGGATGCGTTTTATAAAATAGGGAGTGACTGGAGCTAACTAATAAAATACAAGTATGTAAGTATGATATCATAAGTTTTTTGACATTTGATTTGTAAACCGACATACAGTTACATCCCTGTTTTAATTATGCTGAGATTTAGTTAAACCTTAAACCAATGAACCAGCAATTAATAAAATATAATCTATTCAATAGACAAAACGGTTCTACAATATTTCGGAAAAGAAGATGTTGTGTCGCTTACCTTATCTATGACGTCTTGATCATTTCTATTGTGCTGGTTAACTAATTATGCTAATTATATACTGTACATGCTGCTGCTGTACTAGACTTGCTGTAATTGTATTATCTTAGTTTTTTTGTTTTGAGCTACTAGAATTCACTCTTGTTGAATTTGCTAGAATCATCTATCGTCGAGAGTCGTTAAGCCTCAATTAATGCAAAATATGTAGCATTACTTTTTGCATCATCATCATCTTCCGTTTTATAGAAACATCAATTCCTGATGGCTAAATCAATATAGTGCAAGCTTGTACATAGTGCTTACATGATGGCAACTTAACTTATGGTTAAATTGAATGGTGAGTAACAGTAAAAATCTACAAAGAATTGCATAGCAACGAAGGAAACATACATAGCTGTATACGAGTAGATTATTATTATTTACAAACGTTCAAAAACAAATTGAAATCTTTTCAAATCTACAATAAAATCAATCAATCACGAAACAAAAGTTATAAAAGATGTCTCCTTACCTGTTGAGTTTTCTTGGCATTGTTCCTACGGATGTAAAAGATGTTTTCTCACAGACACAAACAAACAGATAAACCATCAGGTAATACGTTAGGAGATGTTCCATATGCACTAAACTCAATAACGAGAGAGACCTGTAACTAATCTAGTAATGCTTAAGTTTTAGTCTGTAGGATAGAAGCCATAACTTTAGCAAATTGTTTACATTTTGTGACCTTACTACGCACAAATCCTGCGTTGACAATTTCGCTACCTCCCACATAGCTAAATCCAGCCAGTAAACTGGAGTTGCAGCAACGGAAGGGGAAGCAAAAAAGATCAGAAGTACGCTTCCCTTGCTGCAAATTATGTCATTCAGCCTGTTGCTGCAGAGACACTTGGCTGCTATGGAGAGCAAGGGAGAAGTTTCTTCTCCACTTTTCAAACATTTTAATAAAATCAACGGGAGAACCCAGAGCATCATGCTTCCTAAAGCAAAAACTTAGTATAATTATACAACGAGGAAACGTAGTGGATAATTTAGGCCCTTTTGGCAATTCTAGTAATTTTGATGAGACCTTGCTGGCCTGTATACCTTCATAATAATATGGACAATTTCCTTGTTATGGAAAACGCTTCACAAATATCATTGTCGTTTGAATGATCAATAAATTATCTAGATATCTATACTACAGTTTCAATCTGAACGCAAAATGTCACTGGGAGCAGAAAAGCACTCTTATATGTTTTCAGTACTGGATTGCACCATTCACAATTTCGACAAAAAATAAGTCCCCATTTTCCTTGACATTGGCAGTATTTCTGCATAAGCATCTCGAACTGACCGAGAAGCAAGTGAAGATCTCGACAGATTCAAGGTGGCAAAACTCAAGCTGGAAAGTGACTATTGCCACTGTTTGACTCACGGTTGCTATGGCAACCCGAGAGTCTATGCTGTGGGGGGAAAATGCGTTGATTTTTTCATCTTGTCGCGTAAACATTCCTGATAACATACTGCCTTGCGAGAAGTGGCGTTAAGAAGTGTTGTTCAACAAGCGTCAGTGTTGCAAATTGATCTTCATTTTGTTGTGTGACTGTAAAGGTGAAGCGATGGTGTTAGTTTCTTTCTCGCGGCTATTTGTTTGTTCTCTGTTTTTGTCAAGAGCAACCAGATCAATTCCAGAATGTTTCTTTCCAAAATTCTAATTACAGTAATGTTTCTCTACCTATGTCGAAACCAGAGTAGTCATAAATAGGAAAGAAATCTCTGCAAGCCTTGGATTTTTTAATTGGAATTTGTGGAAGCCCGCTCGCTTTGTTAGGCCTGGGTTAAACGGACGCATTTTACTCGCTCCGATCCTATTGCAGGCAGAATTTTGAGATAGGAGCG
>OFHS01005263.1:0-12140 GCA_900245855.1 Calvadosia cruxmelitensis
GGGGGCCATCGGAATTCAAATTCTCATTTCGCGGGCCCATTATGGAAAATTCATTCGACCTCACGAAGTCCGATTCTGACAGCACAGGTCACATATAGAATGATTTGTCCTTGAAGTACTGATGCTTCAGGCAATAGCAATAATGACAAACCACTGATAATCCCCCGCTCATCTGAACCATGCACATGATTAGGGGACTGGGATTGAAGTGCTGTCATCTCTAAATAATCAAATTTCTTGAAATCGAGGCTAGCCTCGATTCTATGTTAAGTTCCTGCAGTCAATGGATCGACTTTAACTGAACCTAAATCTCAATTAGCTACATCTAATCAGCAGCAGCAGGAAATTCTGCTCTTGACTAAATGCCAATGTTGAAATGTTCTTTACCTTGACATCTTTAGACTCTGCCAGATCGCATATGACAATGATGAGTGCTTCTCGGATCCTTGAAGACTAAAACACACAAGTACAAAATCATCAAAATTGTCTCATGTAAAGCCGAGTTCACACAGAGCAATTTGCTGCGCGCAATGCTGGCGGTCAGGAAGTCACTAGGTGTTAATGACTAGTCATTAAGTTCGTTGCTGGCGTCTATCATGCGATTGACTGCAACAAAACGCGGATCAAACATGTCTGATTTTTGAGCTCATTGCTAGCAATGTCCAAGAGGAAGTTGAACTTCAGCCAATCAGCGAAGTCGTCATCATGCTTGCGGAGCCGCATAGTATCTTGAAACAAACTACAACCTGCTTGGGGATCCATTGTGGCTCATCTGCCCGTGAATAAAAGGGGCAGCATGAATAAGAATCTAATGTCAATTTATGGATTTTAGAACACAATTACCGACGAATACAGTTCAGGGTGGCAGCAAAGAAATTTGACTTATGCTCGAAAACCCACAATCTTTAAATGAATGCCAGATGCATTTTCTCGCGCATTTCAAGGAGTATTGTTCTCTTTTGCAACTTGCGTGCCCTGTGGCAATTTCCGCTTTATAGCCACCACAAGGCTGTTGCATCGTGTGAATGGTAGGAGGCACGCGGGACGCAATATTTAATGTATCCTGTGGGTCGGTGATTAGGGACAGTGTTGCGGACAGCAAAATGCTCCGTGTGAACTCAGCAGAAGAGGGACATGACCACACAGTCTTACAGAAGAAATGGTACTGCTGATTCAACATGCTTCTGCTGTCATCATGTGTTTCTTAAGGCAACAATGATGTCATAGTTGACTGGTGTGTTTATCACGCTCACACAACTATTCTAATATTTGAGAAATAACAGGCATGAAATAAGAATTATTGGTCCAGGATGTTGGCAAGTCAACATATTGGCAAAAGAGGGAATCCCACATGCCACACCAGTGACATTGCACAGCTATAAAGGATCAAGAAAAAGGATTAAAGGAAGCTATAAAGGATTAAAGCTATAAAGGATTTGCAGACCGTCCCCTGCTGACATAGCAAGGTGTATTGAAATGACATTTGGCAAAAATTTGTAATTAACGCTGACTGATGGACTTGAATATCTAAAGAGTCACAATGAATGTTGCACATAAATCCATAGAAACAATAGAATGATGTGCCAATTTAGATTCCAGCAGCGTTTTAGAGCTGATCTCGCATTGAATAGTCAATAGTGAAAGCTGCTTTAAATACACCATTGAAAACCCTCTCAATTTAAGAGCAATCTTAATGGGCTCCAACACGGGAGGAAATACAGCCATCTCATCGACATAAGCACTGACAATATCAATCTCTTTGCAGAAAAGTAACCGAAAGTATTTGCTAAAACATGAGGATCTTTTTGAGATCCTACATAGAAATAATGGAACAGCATGCAAATTAAGAACGGCTGAAGATTCTAGTTCCGTTTTTGATCTTATCTCCTATCGGATGGTCAATAATGGTAGATGCTAGCATGCTACACCATCGATAATGATCTAGGCCTGAAATACAATGCAACAACAGCATACAGCACAATTAACAAGTTGTCTCACCGTATCACCCGTTCTGTGTAAAAGCAAAGGGACAACCTGCAGAAAGAACAGATAATCAATGACCATATGCAGAAAGCTGCATTACGACTAAGAGAGACACTGGAAAAGTAGTCAGGCTCAAATATCGTGCCTCCCTTTCTGGAGAGGTCATGCAAGACATTTACAGGATGCTCAATTGCTATACAAACAAGTCCAAGTTTGCTCCAATACGAATATTACCTGAGAACTACATTCACTTCTGAACAAGCAAACTTCTATCCAATGGAAGGTGGTTCACTAAATAATCATTGAGCAAATCCTTTATTTCTTACTGCTTTACTTTTAATGTCCATCATCTTAAACAGGGAATAATTACATGATAACCCCAAGCAGGTGAGCTTCTTTTGGTAGCTTCAAAGTTCATGTGTTGCAGAAAGGTTCAATTTATCTTTTGTGAAAATGAAGCAGCACACAAAATCGTTTTACAAAATGTAGAGCTATAATCGTATCACTGATTGCATCAAATGACATAATATGCTCACGAGAGGCGCTGGAGAGAAAGGCAACCTGTCTAAAAAGGACGCTCCTCAGGTCCTGAAAGTGACCATTATAGACAGGTTTCACTGCATTGCATATTCTCTTTTGACTGTACCTTCTCAAGAGTGTTAGCCATCATTCCTTTACCAAGCCTGGGATCAACAACAAAAACATCCTCATCAAACTCAGCATACATGTGACAACATAAACAGAATGGATAAACCAACTTGGGATAAGATCATAAGCAAGTTTATTAAGTGTGCACAATAATGTCAAATTAGTACGACTTGCACAAAGCATTTGCCTCCCATACAAATAGGAAACCGTGTCCGTATTTGTGACATGTGTCAGTTTTAATACATTTGAAATGTTTAGGGTTACATTTTTACCGGGGTCACTTGGTAACCACAGATCCTATGAAACATTACATCTGTATGTGGAGCTTGTACTATAGGCTTCTTCCCCGAATAGGCAGACACAGGTGTCCAACGTCAGTTATTGCTTGTATGCATTCACTTGCCAACATACCAATTAAGTACAACATTCATCTGAAGTAATGAGCTTAACCCTAGAAATTATTACTAGCTACAATCCTGAAGCTGTGTTTGCTTACAGTACATATTGTGGTATTGTTCATGGTACAGCACATCAAAGCACAGTTGAAAATTTACACAATTGATGAAATAATGCTTAATATGTAGTTCTGGTACTGTTGGAATTTTTTTGTTTTCCGCTAATACATTACTGTACTTTGTTATCTNTCTTCAAATCCCTTGCTTGTTGGATTGTTATGGACTGCGATTTGACTTGAACTACTGGGTCAAAGAGTTTTCTTTCATACATCAATGCGTAGAGTAGACCACGCGCTGATATAGGCTGGTAGCACTGCTACAATGCATGGATTGCGACATACTCCTTCGGAAGAATTCAGAATTAATTTCAGATTCAGTATGTTAATGCAGAGTCGCAAGGACAGACTAGAGATTATTACACTGGAAAGGAATTCAAACATACTTTGATTTTGGTATATAGCTGGTCATTAGCATCTTTGCCAGCACGATGCTCTGACGAAAGATCTGCAAAACAACCAAAATTTTATGTGGTATTACACCAGAGTCAATCACAAGACAAGTTGTGCTGCTGTCATCAGCGTAAGCAAATCTATTTCAAAACAATCAACAGGGTCTTTTATAGACCAGCAAATTAATACGAATAATTACAAGTTTGATTTAAATGAATTACTTACAGAAGGAAAAACTAATTATAACGAATAATTATTCAGCATACAAATCAGATCACGAGATTGAAGGAAAAGGAGAAAACCTTGTACTATAAATGTTCATTCAACGTATCCTCACGCAAGTGAGGTTGTAGTTCCTTCATTACGGCACGGAATGAGATTACGTCGAAACAAGGAAATGCCACAGTTAAAATAGATAATTGGGCATTTGAACATATTTTGGACAACATTTAGTGCTTAACTTGCGTCATTTCCAGGTCATTGAAATTAACACCATTAGATGTACACACGAAGATAAACATCAAAATGTCTAATTTACAACTTAGTGTAAGATACTGTTTCATGAAAATGCTAAACTGGATAGTGTATACAGTCAAAGCTCTATTAGCAGCAACCTCTATAGAGCAGCCACCTGTGCAAAAAGGCCACTATTTATAACACTAAAAATGACACTTTCTATAGAAATCAACCTGGCCAAAAGGCCACCTGTCTATAAAGGTCATTTTCCTCAGATCCCAAAGGTGACCATTATAAACAGGTTTCACTGTACTCTAACCAACAGATAATTGCACATGAATAAACCAACACCAAAGCACAGTATATTCACAGAAGCACATAAATGGTTGTACTACTGCAAGGCTAGGTCTTTATAAAGAAAGGTCCTCCACAGAATACAACTCACTGCAAACACTTGGTCTTTGAACAGTTTCACAACCACAGCAAGTATTCCATCAATTGCCAGATTGGGGTTGACTTCAGACAGCATCCCGTCAGTTTTCTCCCCTGACAACTCTTCAATAACAGAATCTGCAGCTGTGTGTCTGTGCTGCCATGATTTTGAATAAACACATTTGGCCTGCAAATAAAAATACAGCAGTATTAAGAGGTACAATCAAACTTGTATTAGCGGCCACCTCAATAGAGCAGCCGCCTATGTATAAAGGCCACTCTTCGTAACCCCAACATGATACTTTCTAAAGAAACAAACCTAGACAGAAAAGCCACCTGTCTATATAGGTCATCTTCCTTAGGTCTCAAAGGTGACCATTACAGACAGGTTTCACTGCACACTGATAATAAACTGATTTTCCTACATACTTACATTGAAAAAAGTAGAGCTGTACCCTTGATGTATTGCTTAATGATATACTCCAAATAACTACTCCTACATTAAAGCCAATAATACATACCACATGCATCCCGAATGTCTCAATAATCGAAAGTGCTTCATCTTCTTCCTTTTCAGTTAATTCGCAAACGGGTTGAAGAGGCGTATCTACTGCAACATAAAATCAGTCCAAATAAGATAATAACAGATAAATCGATCACATTATTATAGAATCACTGTAAATTCTACTCATCTCACCTGCTTCCACCTCATTTCCTTTGTCAACTATATCTGCAAGAACAGAACATTTGCTTCAAAACAGAATTTACAATGCGCCATGCAAAGCAAATGGTATTACAGTGTAACTCAGTTAANATATCACACCCTCGGGAAAATTGTAAGATGTGATATTATCTGAGTCGTGACAATAACCAAGTCCCATCCTCAGACCTCTAATTATGCAGGAACGGCTCAAACAATCACAAAAGTGGGCCACAGAACAGCAAACTCTGTATCAACATCAAACAACCTAGTACATAGAGATTTAATAAGCAACGCAAGACTCATTTTTTTATTTGTCAAGCTCAATAAGTCGGACACAATGAAAAACACTTCATCAACTTTTCCTTTCACAACAATTACGACACCTATAAATTCAAGCAAGGCAACAAATCACAGAAAGCGTGACAATAAGCGAGTGTAAACATAAAAATCCTTTGGAAGTCCGTCATAATAACCGAGATGTGACAATGTCCGAGTTGATATTAACCGAGTAAGATAAGAGAAAAGCTTAGGGACTGGCCAGTGGAATTTCGCTTTCTGTGACAATAACCGAGACGTGATAACATCCAAGGTGATATTAACCGAGTTATACTGTAATCCCAAGCTGAATGACAGAGCTAAATACCTATACTTGTCACAGCTAGTGTTGGAAGCAAGAGGACAACTAGCAACTGCAATGCAAGGCATTGTTTATGCAAAACCAAAATATTAGATAGATATTTTGATTGGTTGCAATTATCCAAAGCCAGTACATCAATGATTTAAGATAACAGAACTGAAATATGGTATGTAACATGTAAGGTAAATTTGAGTGACTTCTGTACAGGCAGTCAATTAAATTGCATTTGAATGAAAGCCGCTGTTGAACTGATGGGGGGGATAACAAATAAACAATCAACTTTTACGGAATGTCTACTGCACAATATTACTGAACATATAAACGTTTTACAATCTCTATAGATATAGGTCTCAAATAATTGAGTCCCTAAAGAGGTAATTATCAGGTACACTCTGCAAAATTATATAGACCATTGAGAAAAGGGTAAACGTATGCCGTTTTTCAGCAACTGGAGTTGCAATTAGAGTTGCAGTTAATTCCATTCTGTTTGTCATAATACAATATCAATTTCTATGTGTATATGACTATTAACCAGATTGATTGTCTGAGGACTAGATAATAAAACCCAACATACTGGAGTGGAATAACAGTGCAGAATTATATTGAAACTACAGTGAAACCTGTCTATAGCGGTCACCTCTGGGACCTGAGAAAAATGACCTTTATAGACAGGTGGCCTTTCTGTCCAGGTTGATTATATAGGAATTGTTATTTTGGGGTTATGGAGATTGGCCTTGATACACAGGTGGCTGCTCTATAGAGGCGGCCGCTAATATAGGTTTGACTGTACCATCTTTCAGTTTCGTATGCCAATCCAGAGACATCAAGGAGAAAAAGTAAAAGACATTGACAAAATACCAGATATGTAGATTGAAAGAATGAATTACCTGGCAGTGGCCGGCAAGTATGCATCAAAGCCACATCCCTGAAAG
Source organism: Calvadosia cruxmelitensis (assembly GCA_900245855.1). Taxonomy (NCBI): domain Eukaryota; kingdom Metazoa; phylum Cnidaria; class Staurozoa; order Stauromedusae; family Kishinouyeidae; genus Calvadosia; species Calvadosia cruxmelitensis. Next base: position 6,696 of record OFHS01005263.1, read on the forward strand.
AAGGCAACGCTACACATCACACTGTACTCTGCGTAACATGAAATCAGTAGAAGGAATATGTTTGCTGCACAAGAGCAGTTTTTGATACAAAAGGCAGTTGGATATTTCGACCATGTTAACATTTTAACAAATGATGTAAATAAAGTAATTAATTAACAAAGGTGGACATTTAGTCCATCAGTAAGTTAGTTGGTTAGTTAGATAATTGAAGAAGTATACATTTCAGTAGTTGATACCTAAATTTTTTGTTTTTACTATCAGAATGAATTTTTAGGCCCCAGTTACACGATGCCGTATTGACAGCGCACCGCCTCAGCTTTCGTATCGGATAGGGGTTTGAGTTACACGACGTCGCTCGAATACGATACGATACGCTGCGCGCAGCGTAGTGATTTTCACTTCGCTACAAAGCGTATTCATTTTCATGCCGGCATGACTTTCAAGACGCTGCGCTCTGTGTAACTCAATCAATCCGGTACGTGTCGTGCCGGATCTCGTTTTCGGTTCTATGAGCCTCTCAAAACATGAAGCAATTTTTAAAACGGCCACTGGCACGCAGAAAAATATGAACATGGATAACTTATTGCTGGTTTTCTCTACCTTTATGTGCGCTGCAAATGTCTTGCATATGTATAAAATCGCACATAATCTGATGGTTCGGCGATATTTAGCAAAGAAGAAAAGAATTGCTCGCGATTTTTCTCTCTGCTCTACGATGCTTTCCATACTCAAAAAAGCAAAAGCCAAACTTCTTCATTGGATTAAACCTGGACGAAGTCAAACGTGGTGGTCTAACATTGAGCACGGAATTTCATTAGCAAGAGAGTGGAAAGAAACAACACGAGTTTAATCTTTGAGCTTTGAAATTTTTTCGCGCCAAAATGTGTGTACATTATCACCATGACAATCAATTACGTCAACCGAAAGAGACAATGGAGTCAAAATCACGTGATCGTATCGCACCGCCTTCGTGTAACCGAAACGTAGCGTAGCGTCTTGCAGTGTAGCAGCTACGAAAGTGGTACGCATTCCACGGCGATAACACCTTTTGAATACGGTACGATAATCAATACGGTATCGTGTAACTGGGGCCTTAATAAGCATGAAGAAATTCAACATAATATCAGCTTTAACAGTAGAACTGACAAAGCAAAGCTTGCAATTGTCAATGTCACATTTGCCACTATTCTATACATTCAAGATGCAGAGCGATACATATTCTGTTGTTCTTGTTGTCATTAGTAAATAGTGCTGTCTCGTAGGAGAAGGCCATCAGTACTCAATTTACAATTGTCTGGAAAGTGCATCACCACATCGAAATCCACTCAACAAAGCAACAACCACAAGTAAAATCACAACACAATAAAAACCACTTGATTTAATTGAATGTGACATTTTATGCCGACTAAGGTGCTCGTTGATCGCCATCAAATGTTTAAGCTATTGAGCTACATAGTTTCTACTTATGATGGATTTAATTCAGAAATGGGAGTTAAGAGGGTGAATCTAAGGAAAGCCAATCATCACGAGGTTTCAAGAAGTCACAGCCATGTGTTTACCAAAATATTTTCACTGTGCGATAAAAAATTACTTCCCTTCGTCATTATTGTGATGCCGTAAAAAGTATATGGGTTTTAGATGTCAAAACATAAATTCCAATACAAGCGTAATTTGCGATCATTTGTAATAGGAAATTTCACAAACGGAAAAATTTTAAAATTTCGATTTTTTTGAACCACCCTAATCATCACTTGACATAACATGAATGATCTTGTTGCTCTTCTGTTGCTCTTTAGGCACCCTCTTTTGAAACTATAGCAGAGACTCAGTAACTCACTTTGCAATCGCAGGAAGATGCCTTTCATCAGCATCTGTTACCTGCAAAGGAAAACACAAAAATGAACAAATGCACGATGAAGTAGGCCAAATCACTTCATTTTGGCATAGTAACTCTCATTTAAATGTTTGCTTTGTTTGAGATAATATTCAAAACCTAATATGTTCACATAATGTAGCACAGAGGTTAGGTCACGTAATCTATACTTATAAATTGAGTGTGTGTGTGCGTGTACCTGATGTCTGTTTGTATGTATGTATGTGCGTTCCAAATAGACTCTGTGGCTTTAGATAAAATACAGACAATATAAATGCCATTGGAAAGCCCAATTTCCAGGAAACAGTGTTGTGTAATTGATATTACTATATAGCAATTGCTCGGCACAGGATACGGTTAAATGTTGCTTTTCACGCTGTGGTTTCAACAATAATTTTTCTATCTGATGTGCCTTGGCTTGCTGCTCCCACCCGTGCTCTGCATATTTTTTTAGATGCTCCATTTAACCGATAAAAACACTGTTAATAATAATACACCACAAACAAGCATGTTGTCTCAAAATTCAACCATGTTGACCGTTTGGTTGCTACAATGGTTAACATGTTTTCACTGCAGAGCTCACATCACGCTACGGTCGAACCTGTATTAACGGCCAGCTCAATAGAGCAGCCACCTGTACATAAAGGCCACTCTTCATAATCCCATAATGACACTTTCTATAGAAATCAACCTGCACACAAAGGCCATCTGTCTATAAAGGTCATTTTTCTCAAGTCCCAAAGGTGACCGTTATAGACAGGTTTCACTGTATTTACAAACAGAGGAATCGATGTCAATACTCTGGATCATTTCACAACAACAACTACATTTCCTTTGCGTAGCATGTTTGTGAGCAAAATATGTCATGATATCCTCTCATCTAATTCACAAGCCGTGAAATCTTTGTGAATGCATTCTAAATTGTTATTGTCATTTACAGTGTTTCGAGGCAAAATTTGAAGCCATTTTGTAGAATTTAGAAGAATTGTAGAAATGAAAAAAACAACAACAAAAAGTTGCAGAAGTCTGCTGATTGACTGAAAATTGTCATGTTGTCAGTGGTGGAAGTAGCGAACTACAAGTAGTTAGCTACTTGTAGCGAATTACTTTTCTGTGTAGCGAAGTAGTTTTTGACTACACTTTTCAAAAAGTAGTTGCAGCTGTAGCGAACTACTTTTTAACTAAAGAAGTGTAGTTTTTAGCGAACTACTTTTTGATTTAGGATAATCACTTTAGCTACTTTTTCCATATACATTTGCATATGGATTTTGAAAATTCCGAGGCGGTAGCATAGTGTTTCCTGAAAATGGTTTCCTGAAAATGGCTTGATAGTTGACATGAGACTGCACATTAGAACTATAGCATTGCTTAAAAGTAGCATGAAAATGCCAGTGATTGGCTGATTGCAGTCTTGTTCTCATAACAAGTCGTATATTTTGTGAATAATGATGAAAAGCCAAAATTCTTGTTTCTGACTGACTTTGTAAGAAAATGAAAGTAATCAGTAGCGAAGTGGTTAGCTACTTTTTGGGAGAAGTAGCGAGTAGTTGTAGCTAACTACTTTATTCATCATGTAGTTGTAGTTGTAGCGAACTACATTTTTAGAGAGTAGTTGTGATTGTAGTGAACTACAAAATTAAAGTAGTCAATCCACCGCTGCATGTTGTATAGTAAACCCAGCGCTGATCATAAACAGGCTGTATAAGAGTAAACTTGACTTTGCTTCACAGTATGAAGCAAATTCACTATAGTTCCATACCCTTGAGATAATTAACTGTATTGAATAAGCTGGTAATTGCTTACTGGTTTTGATGAGCAATCAATCTCCCGATGATCATGGTGAATTTTCACAGGAGTAGTGAGTGGGAAAAGCTGCTTTCTTCTTGCTTTGTCAGGCTTCAATTTCTTGTGAGAGTAAGCTGAGAGGATAGAAAATCATTGATATAAAGATTTAAACCAACATACTGTAGCTCCTTGCAGCATGCTTTGCATACCAAAACATAAAATAAACTTACATGGTTTTGTTTCATCTTTTACAGATTTGGATATCGTGGGTTTTTCCTAAAGAGAGAAAATCAAAATCAAACTAAAGAACAAGATAATTTAGAACTCGCCGGCTTTCATCAACCCAACACATCATCTTATATGATTCATATCTTACTACAAGGCTCTTTACATGATTTTGCAGATTTTCAGACAACGTTCATTACCGTCAGCAAATCAATAGTATGTAATACCAATAATTTATCAAACAACTTTTGAAACTTTCTTCACTTTTATAGCAATTGTAGTTCAAATGGAAGTCCCAGACAACCATACTGTGTTAGATTAAACGTTTTGGATACGTTACGATTAACGATCTTAGAACAAACAAAATAAAGGAAGGTGCAACATCAATAAAAATTTGAGCATACTTCTCTGAACACTTTAAAAATGATCGAGAACCTCAGTAAGGATTAGCGTGAACCTCTGTGGAAACCCTTAACAGTTTACTTTAAACATTGAAGCAATTCGGAGTGGCTCACAAAGAAAAGTTTGTTTGCTTGTTTGTTTGTATGTTTGTTTGTTCGTTTGTTGGGTTTTGTTTGTTTATTTCATCATATCAGTCATAAAGTACTATTAGATACACATCAATAATACATAGATAATTCAATTTACAGATACGATAGGGTCATTCCGTAAGCAAAATTGCTTGTCCAATAATTTTTAAGCACAAAATTGAAATATCAAACCTCCTTTTCGAACCAACATTTAAAATCTATGATGCATTTACTACAATTGCATAGGTGATCGTAGAAATCAATTAGTGTTCATTAAATGTCTTGAATTTCATTGGATTTCTGGTTCAGCCTAATCGGCGTCAAAAAATCTGCCTTAAATCTGATACTGAAGATGCAGCAGCTAATATCAAACAAATTATTAATAACTAAACTTATATGTTACCTTGTCAATTTCAAGCAGATCAAACAGGTCGAGTTGTTTGTAAACATACAGTCTATATTCATCACTGTGAAGCTGCAAAAACGGAAACAAGTAATTAATACTTAAACAAAACAAATGGCTCACAATAAATATCAAAGAACTTAATTTCATTTCCGACAATATTTCAGTATTAACTTGAGCCATTTTCAAATCAACTAAGTTAATATTTCGCACCCTTCAATAATTCAATTATATATTGACTGCAGTTGATAATGTAAATGATTTGAAAAGGCACAAGTTGAGGCTGAAATGTTGCAGGATATAAAATAGGATTATTTGACATATGTTGTGAATTATATGTAGAATTATTGTATTGTTCTTTTGTGGCTCCCTGTACTCCTGCTGTGACGTGTGACACTCGGACTGTGTGGTCAGCGGATTCACACCTATATATTTTGTAAAAAAATCTGTGTAGAGGCGTGTCATGTGGAGGTGTCGAGTGAGTAGTGTTGAATTATATAGATAGATATAGATAGATAAATATTTATTTTGATCATGAACAGTACAGCAGAGTTTTTTATACAATGAATATATGAGTTAACTAGAAAAAAAAGTACATGATCAAGGTCATCCCGTAAGCACTAACAGCT
>OFHS01005264.1:0-12139 GCA_900245855.1 Calvadosia cruxmelitensis
GGGATTCTTTACCAGGAAGACTAGCTCTATCAATACAACCAATAAAAGTTCTAGGGTTTATGAGCACTTTAAGCCTGCGGAAGGCTAGGAACAAAGATGTATTTTAAAATTCTTGCCAGAAGGAGAAATGGGTCTACAGTCAAACATAGAAACAAAGCCTGGTGGTTCCATTTAATGCACATGGATGCAATGTAACTTAGCTGGGTTTATTTTCTACTCTGAACTATAACCGGTGTTTTGCTTAGGATTTTAGCTTGGCCAGGTGGGGGAACTATTGGAGCAGATTTATTTTACAAAATGTTACAAATTTTTTGGGAAAAGGAAAGAATTGAAGGTGAGCCAGGAAATGTTCGGTCAGGCAAACGCCAAGTGCCATGTGGTTTTGCCTCATGGTCATGTGTGCTGTTTGGCTTCTGAAGACCCTAAGTAGACAAACAAATTATAACTGCCAGGCCACATCAACAAGACAGATGTCACTGTGCTTAAGAAATATTGCCCATAAACAAGTCGAGAAAGGAAGTTTAGAGATGGAGGACTTAGGTCTCAGGCCTAATAATATTCGAGCATACAACTCTGAGTCTCTGAACTTCCAAAAGATGAGGCTGAGGAAAATTTACATACTACAGCTTGACTGATGATAACAATCTAGAAAACTCAGTCGTCAATAGCCACTCTCGAAAGGGACACGCTACTCGCTAATTGTCTGTAAGCCTAATGTAAACAATAGGCTCGGCCTAAAGCCCTAAACAGTGAAAGAAACACATTTGACCGAAACTGAAGTGAAAAATAATGCAAAACTCACTTCACATTGGAGCAACCACTGTAGTACTTCATCACGAAAACTTGGAGAGCTACATGAACTGTGGTAAATGCGTGATATATCTCCTCCGACCGACTCAAACAACTACGCCAATTGTTTGCAAAAGAAACAAGCCCTGATTCACGACGCGACCATGTTGAAAAGAGCCTTTCGGTTGCAAGCAACATCTACATCAGTTTGTCTCGTATCTGTGATAAACATGGGATCGAGGTGCTCATGCATGTGTTATTGCACGGATTTCTACTTCCTGTTAATGTATGACTGTACAGTATGTATGTATGTTTATTTGTCAAAAATTTTGACTGGCAAATAATGGGAAGAATAACTTCCACTTACATAAAGCCAAAGCATAAGATACAAATTAAAGGACAGACTATTCACGAGTTAACTATACAAGACATTTTGACTTAAGGTCTATCAGTTCTAAACTTCGCTTGAACTTTTGAATTGATGTTGCTGTCACAGATGCCTCCGGCAGTCCGCTCCACCAAGGAATGACTCTGTTCACAAATTGATGTTGAACAGACGTTAATTTACAGAGGGAGTATGGCTTTAACTTCATGGAGTTTCCGCGCATAGAAAACTTTAAGATCATATGTACAAAGCAAATCAATGTTTAAGTCTATTAGATTGTGAGTAATTTTATATAACATGCACAAATCACGCCTAATGCGCCGCATTCCAGAGATTCTAGATCGAGAGCTTGCAATCGTTCTATGTAGGACAAGTGATGTTCCCCTTTGCTACGGCAGACATACCGCGTGAAGTTCTTTTGCACACGTTCTACAATTTTGATATCACGCAACAAGCGACGGTTCCAGACAGGAGACACCGACCCTAAGATTGGTCGGACATAAACTTTGTAGGCCTTGATAAGTATATCAGGGTTGTTCGACGTAAAACATTTTCTAATCAGTGCAGACCTAGAGTAAGCTTTGGCAGCCAACATTGAGCAATGTGCAGATCGAGTATTTTAATTTAGATCATTGTTAGGATTACTCCGAGATCCCTGATCTTGTTGAGGTGATTGAACGTGCGTTAATGTAGATAAATAGAATTTCGTTAATCTATTAATTTACGATCTTAAATTGTACAAATTTGTAAATTTATGGATATATGTGTTATTTAAAAGGCAATATCTCGCTCACACACGTGCCTTCTGGAAATTAATTATAAAATGGCGAAGTTTCCCCGCAAAACTGAAAACAGCATTACTGTGCAAATCTGACTAAAACAATAAATGTCGAAAAAATTAGTATGTCGATGCAGTCCACTGTAGATTAAAACGAGGTAAAATATAACCCTCACATTATACAAGTATACGAGCTGCAACCAGCGCCTGTAACTCCCTGATGCAGTCAACATGCTAATCACAAGAGCATTTTTCCTCTAGCCTATAGTTACCTTGCCTCTAGCGAAGGCAAAAAAGAACGAGTTATGTGTTCTCCAAATTCAATCGTCGGGTTTTATTTACATCAAATCTCATTACAGAAACAAATTGCATAGTAACTTAGATAATCGATTTGCTTAACTTTAAAATGATATCTTATTCATTGCAAAAGGTAGCGAGTATTTATTTGATTCCTGAAGTGTCACACGCGCTTTACACCAACATTGGAGAAGCACATTTACGAATCACACCGAGCACTGATACGAATCGCCCTATTTACACAGGGACAACTAAGCCGGCTTATTATATAGGGTTAAATATATAATATCAGCACCTCAGAAACAAACAAAAGGTCCCAAAGGATAGGATTGAAAGCTGCTACACGCAACATCCATGTGCGTCGCCTTGCTCTTGCTGGCCATTTCCTGAGAAGGCCAGAAACACCACTCGCAACTGTCCTGATCCATCAACCGACTAAACCTTTTCGTGTCGGAGGGCATCTTCGCACAACGTATATAACTAGGCTAGAAAACGACTTGGATGCGATAGAACTAAGGATGTCTGCAGCCAAAAGCGTAGCGCAGAACAAAACTCTGTGGGCAAACCCCATTCGAACCTAAAGGAAATGATGACGGACATGATGTGATGGTTTTCCGTTTATGAATCCGGTGGATTATTGTTACTAAACGAGCCCGTAGTAAAAACAAGGAGCTTCGCATAAAGGACATGATCATTGATATGTCAGCATAAACATAATTATGACGACGCAAGGGATGTTGCATGGTATTCTTAATTATGCTAATCAATCTTAACATCACTCCTGTCTGCACATGCGCAATTGTATCCACGTGCTCTGTCGAATAATAATCAGTTGAGCTTGGGCTTGTTGTCTCTCGCACATGTAATTCCTTTGTCCTCGATGTCGCCATCCTCTCGAAGGGCAATCATGATCGCATCCAGATTTTGTATGCAAGCGAATCAGAAGATCGGTAGCATAGCCACTAGCCTATCAGATTGTACTTACGGAATGAATGAATTTTCTTTCCCTACTCACCAGATCTCTACCCTCGTATTCATGTAAATAATCTCGTTGTAATCTCGTTAGCATAATTATTTCTTACTTCCACATTTTGATTGACAGTTGTATTTCCTATAAAGACCTTTACTCATTCAATGTGAATCAGAGAGAGAGAATTACCAGAAAACCAGAAACACTCAGTTGTCTTTCATAACGACTTCATATCGTTAAAACTTATAGGTCCTTGGCGTAGTCGATGTGCTGACTGAATTTAAGGCCTATGGTCGAGTCCTGGCCGAGTCAACGTAACGCATGACAAGACAATCGATGAGACACGACGCAGCGTCAAGTGCATCTGTTGATTGTATTTGCTAGCGTATCGATGCCAAATGGAAGGGAATTGACGAAGGGCGTCGCTGGCACCAACGTTTTAAGGGGGGAGTCTTAAGTCATTGTGTTTCGACTCCAGCGTAGTCAAGGGCGATGCCCGTAGAAGCGTTTCGAAATTTGGAGAATAAGTCTTAGAAGCTGTCGTCCTTTAAGCAAGCTCTGTAATGCATTGTAGGACCACTTGTCAAGTCTGTCAGACATTACCTCAACCCCGTGTGTTTCGCACCGGAGTTTAACGAATTGAGAAAGCAAACTTAACCTTAATCTTGAACTCCATTGCCCATCCCGACCCCACAGCACAGCGGCCACAGCCTTTGGATGGCCGCTAGAATGAGTCGTCCTTACAAAAAAGAAAGAGCCAAGGAAACGCAATCCATTGAACATGAAACATCGCAATAATCGTGCATGGACGTAGATCATATTTACAAAATATTTACAAATCATTGAAGTCTACCTACGACGAGATCATCAGAATATTTCACGATTTTGTCTTAGAACCTAGCGCCAGTTTATACGATTTTGCCCTCAGACCACGTGGCAAACTACTAGCCTGCGTGTCTCGTTTCTGAGCAAGCGGAGAGAGCGCCATCTTTTGTTGACGCGACGAACGACCAGATTCACTCAATGTCTTCGGTCGATATTGTCCAGTTGGTGAAGCCATGATACCATCTACAGACAGCCTTGCTCTACCATCGTGTCGAATAGTATCGAGGTCGATCCGTGTATCTGGCATACTGGCACTACGCTTTAAGGAACTAGCCAATCGTTGGTAAAGAGTTCGAAATGTGCTGTCGTCATGGGTGGCGTAGGCTTCGAGTAAATCGTAATCCGTCGTAAATTGAGGAACGGGTATTCCTCGTCGACTGATTGTTAATCGTTCGTCGCATTTGATTTCCTTGACACCATGACTGACCGTCGGGGTTCTCATGTCGAAGCGACTCGTTTTGATGACGACGTTGTCGGGCGCTGAAAGGAGGCCAGTCTCCGTGTACAGATCGTCTTTCATGTCCACTAAAGCATCGTTGTTATTTTGGTAGCCTAGCAACGGAAACAAGCGAACGAAGTAATGGTTATGAAGAGGACAAGATCCTGGACTCATGAAAAGTAGATACGAAACTACCAGCAGATCAAGCAATGCATGGTAGATCTGTTGATCAGTACATAAATATGCGGATTCCCAATGCATGCAATAAAATCATCGCCTACGATTCGTCAACACATCCATAACAAAATCGCACAAAACACCACTGCGTTCATGCTTTTGGTGATTAGCAGACAAGAAATAGAAGATTTCCATATTGCCTCAACGGCAGTCACATTAAACAGGCTTGGCCTTCCTTGAGCTTATAAATATTAGTTGTGCTATTCATGTAACAGCCCAGTGTAAAATAGCCTGATGGCTAATCAGGCCCTGAATAAATGATGATGATGATGATGATGGCCGGTTTTACAGGTTTAACCAGGTTTGGCCGGTTTTACATCATCATCATTATCATTTGCAGTGAAGCCAAATAAGTCATTGGCTTTTGCATGGGGCACAAACATCGTAAAACAGAGCAAAGTTACATACAACATAGGATTGGATGTTAAACAGTTGGACTTTAACAACAATTGGATTTTAAACAGGCAAAATACAAGAAACAATTATCACAAAAACAGACCGCTGGAATTTAACCATAATATGGTTTAACGGACGCAACGTGACCAATGGACGACGTGCAAAGGATGCCAACAGAGACCAATCATGACGAATAATAGAAGAAGAACAGGATGTGAGCAGCGGGCGATTTATTGTACCTATCTTCATGAGTTCCCGTTCTCTTTTGCACAGCATCTCATACTCGGCAAACTTGGCCTTGACTTTGGCTTGCCTTTCGTACAGCTTCATGGTTAGCTCGGCGTGTCGTACAGCGTCAAGGAATTTGACAAGCAAACTGAAAACAACAACATCAAAATGACACTAATGAGAGAACAGTTCCTGCATGTCTGCAAGTTGAAAATTATATGACTGTTGTCAATAAAAATCTACAGTCTAACCTGTCATAAGCGACCAATAAAAAGTGGTCGCTTAAGACAGGTAGTTTCCCATAAAAGGTTTACTGTAGCGTTAACATTGACGACTTTTGACGTACGTTTGTTGCTTAGCACCAAGTGTAGAAAATGTGATTTATCTTGGCGACACACTTTCACATTTCTAGCAAGTTGGCACCCGTACGAGTAGCTTTAAGATCTCGTAGGACATTCGATAAAACTGTTATTTTTTCTGAGTATCTCGCTTTCGTGTAAACTCATTTTAATTCGAATTTTTTTAGAGCATTTGGCTGCATAACCACATCAGAGACCTTTTCCGCCAGAACTGTATAAATACAAATCAGAATGCGATACTTTCAGATGACCAGACTATATCTTCACTGATTGAATTCCACTGATCGAACCGACTTTGTTGATTCGTCACGCTCACAATCTCTTCATTAGCTTAATATCTCAATTCTAATTGCACCAGGAGCGGGATGTCAACCGGGTTCGACTGTATTTAAACACGTTAGGACATTGTATCAATTGACGAAGCGCAGTCCTAGTGCATCTCGGGATGCAAATGTTTCTGGCACGTGATTTTGAGTTGAAATCGACAATTATGACAGCTAGGTACAATCCCTGAACTTGACCATCATTGACAAGAGTACGGCTGATTGAGTTTCAAACAAAGCATTTTCCTGGCGTCTTCACCTTTGGCAGAGGTCAACTCACTTATACCAAAATGCAATAGGACTGCGCATGGCGAATTAGCAGAACCAGTACATGGCGAATAAAATCAAACAAGAAGTACAATTAGCGACATGAGAACAATATCAGATGGAACGTCAACCGCGAGTATATCACATTTTACATTTAAGTTTTTACATTTCAGTGGCACATTCACATTTTATATTTCATATTCCACATTTTAGTCGGATTTTTAAATCATTTTAGTCCACTATTTCACATTTTAACATTCTGCTGATCTGCGCAGTGAAAAAAGCTACTTTTTTGGAACTGATTGATATTTTACTTCATTTAAACACCCTGGAAAGTGATATACCGTAAATAAATGAAAATTGCTATTTTATATGGTGAAACTTGTCTAGAATTATCTACAAATTACTTCATAAAATTACAGTAACTGAATATCAGCCTAAAATTACCTATACTTACTACAGTCAAACCTGTATTAGCGGTCACCTCTATAGAGCAGCCACCTGTGTATAAAGGCCACTCTTCATAATCCCAAAGTGATACTTTCTATAGAAATCAACCAGGACAGAAAGGCCATCTGTCTATAAAGGTCATTTTCTAGGGTCCAGAGGTGACAGTTATAGACAGGTTTCACTGTACTTTAAAAGTATTTTACTTGTAACTTGACGGATTTTCAGAATAAAGTCATAAATACATACGGGTTGACTATATCAACTGGTTGATCAATAAAAGACCCGTTAAGTCCACTGAAATACAACTGTATGTCGTGTGGTTGACCACACATCCTACACAGGATATCGGTAACCAACGCAACAACTATCGTTGACGTACAGCAATTGGTCCTCGGCCGCAGCCACGTCCTTTGCTAGTTCCCAGTGCTCCGTTCCTTCGACAGTTTTGCCATCTACTTCCATCAAGACATCTCCTGTAAACAAGTAGCAATATGGAATGAGAGAGTCTCTTGATATTGTAAGGAAGAACTATTTTTTCTGTGAAACTGTTCATCTATTTCACAGAAATAATTGTTCGTCTGCATGAAGGCTAGCTAAGACCAGAGCCAGAAAAGAGATCGAAGGAAATCGAGCACTGAAGCTTCGAAGAAGGATTTCTTAACATCGAATTAAAACAAATCTCGGTAAAATCAACGCAAGTAACTGCAGTGTCTCATAGGAGGTCTGGTACCTGGTCGCAAGCCAGCGTTGTATGCCGGTCCGTCTTCTTCTACGCTGCGCACGACCGTCCGCGATTCGTTGTCGCCCGTAGAACTCAAGAACACGAAAGTCTAGAGATACGAAACAGAACCGATTACAGGCTCGACAAAGAATAGAAATACTACTTTAGTAGGGCACAACTTTCTTTCTGTCGTATGTAGGACGAATAAGCTGAATAGACCATTTTAACGAGCTACCATTTTGGAAAAACCAAGTGCATTATGGGGAAGGTTGATAGCTCTAATGTTCGAATATGGAGAATGTAGATTTGACACTGATGCAGATCTTCAAGTGGTGCTACTTCCTTAAAAATATAATTCTTGTTAATATGATGGGTCAGAAACCCAGTCTCTTCACTGCTTCAGGCGATCAGCATGCCCCACAATGCACTGGTCTGTCCCACAATGGTAGCACGCAAAAAGGTATATAGGGTAACTATGAGCATCCACAGGGAGACGGAATCCGATGTGCTTTGCCACAGGTTCCAGGGCAGTGCAAACTTTCTTTGGTCTGGCGTCGGGTCGAACGCCAAGCGCCTCCTGCCAGCGACCGTCACGACGTCCTCTCAAAACCATGCAAGGTTGACAGGGTGTTGCATATGCCTGACAACTCATGTTCGCTCTAGTGCACATCAACGACGAGAGGCAGAAGCAAACAACAACGGGAAGAGGTGTTGCTTTTGTTGTTGTTGTTGTTGTTGTTGTTTGTGATTTGATTTATTTGTCAAACATGAGTGATAATGATTGACAGGCAAGCACAGGAAAGTAGAACTACTTACACTATACGTGCAGCCTAATAACACGTTTAACGACGTTTGAAGACAGCAAATGAAACAGATGTAGCAACATCATCGGTAAGGGAATTCCAAACGAGAAGGACTCGATTACTAAAGGAATAGAGAGTAGAATTATTTACTGGAATGGATGGAAGCTTTAGTTTCTTAGAATTACCACTAGTTGTATGGTTGCAGTTTTGTAAAAAAGGTAGTTTGTTCGTTGTTGTTGTTCTGATTTCTATGATTTATTGTTGTTGTTGTTGTTGTTGTTGTGGAGGGAATTCGAGTTCTTGATGCTTTTGAAATTCGCAATACGGCACTGTGTGGGGTCTAACCGGCGGTCTCTAAAATTAAGACTACATTAGCACAAATTGTGAGGCAAAAGACAAATTACTTTAATTCAGGAAGCAGCCTCATAAAGACACACGGCCTCACCTCCAAGGTAAATCCATAACCACTACTGGGCTGCTTATGAAGTCGCAACGTTCTATGGACATTCCGGGGCGGATGAATGTTACCACTGAAACGATAAATAAACAAAGAGATGCCAATACAAAGCACTAACCGACGGATTGAACTATGAGAAAGTGGCACGCAAAATAAATATTCCTATGGCGTGGAGGAGCTGGGACGTGGTCAGGTTGCTAACCTCTTATCAGCGCTACCCCGTCGCAGCCTCGGACTGCCATCAGAGCTGTCGTTTGGCGATATGCTGCTTCCGTATTCGAGTAGCAGGTCATTGTCGGTTGTGATTCTGAGAGTGGGCAAGGGGGTAGCACTACACAGAAATGCAAAACGTCAAGGATGAATAATTGAATATTCGTCGAATGGCACAATCGGGCAGGCTTGATCGGTGGCGTATTTAGGGGAGAAGCTTAGCGGGGTTAATGCCCATTCTTCACATGAAACTCTGATATGTTTTACAAGGCACATCCACTTGGAATACGACGACTTTACAAGTTCTCAATTTTCCTAGAGCAGTCTGATGTGGTGTACGCATGCGCGTAAGCACGGCTATTCTTTTAATTGGATCTGCAATTGAAAACACGCTGCTTTATTTGCCACGTCTTGTGTTATTGCCTCGGACATAATATCACCGTCCAGTGCATTCAGGATGAAGCGGTATCGGAAATGCGAATAGACAATATTGAAATAGACAATCCTAGGCGCAAAGAAAGTTTCTCAATTGACGATGCATGCCGGGATACAAGGGCTTTCATGCAAGTGATGTTGAGCTGAAATCGGCGATTTTACAGCTAAGAGCAATCTTTGAAGCTGGTTATCATAGATAAGAATACGGGTAAATGGGCTTCAAACAAAGCAATTTCCATGGGTCTTCACCTGCGGCAGAGGTCAACTAACTTAACAGCTCAACGAGCATTTCATAACTCATATATTATGATACTTCAAAGTGACATCTTTTTGCACGTTTGCGACAGGCGAATGGCAATTGTCACTAATATTTGGGCTGTGAGAGACTCGCGCATGATTTTCCTCGAAATTCAAAAGGGTTGATGCCCCAGGCTCCCCTCTTACCCCTGAATACGTCACCGAGTGAAGTCGCCACACCGGGGGTGTCTATTTTGAGCCTAATTTCAACAATGAATAGATCTTTCTTCACAAATGTGGGCGCAGGCAGCTTACAATCAAAACAGTAGGATTCACAAGGCGAAATGTCAAGTCAACGATAAATATTTAATAATAAAAATGTCAAAGATTGCTTTTACAATAACAAATTAAGTGATAGAGTTTGGCAGTATACAGTAGGCAAAATGCCATTCATTTCGAAGGGTAAAATCTCCAGGCGGTGCCTGCCGTGGTTTATTCCACTCTTATCACCGGAAGCGGGCATTCGAGTAAAATCTGAGGGCGGGATTTCTGTACGCATGCTACTCGAATTGGAGAAGAACGAAATATAAATAAATAAATTCCATCGCACAGCAGATTTCCTTATAGATATACTGTTCACAGTACAAATTTTCAGCAACAATTTCCCGAAAGCTTTATCCAACGTGTGAAAAATAATACTGTCAGTTCAAATGTTGTCCAAGGTCCAAACAGCACATGTGTCTTCATTAGACAACAGTTTACAGTAAATATGATAAAAATGACGTACCTTTTCTTTAGCTTCGGACTATTTGGCACAGTCTGTTTCGTCTTTTGCGGATTGAAAATGGCTGGAATGGAAAATCGACGTCGTCGTACGCTTTTCGTCCGCTCGACGGGACTCGAGACATCCATGGACATCGATTTGCTTCGTTTAAACATCATTACACAAGCAGCGACAAAAACGCACTGAACACAACCACAAGATTATCGCCGACAAAAGGAGAACCAACGGGAACGACAAAGCAACGATTTCGCGGCGAAAGCAACTCAATATTCACGCAAGATGGGATTCCTTGGTAAAATGCATCATTTTTGACACAACAACACATCGTCGCTTCGCTGTTGGCAACTCAACAGCCCCAGCCGTCATTAGCAGCATGCAAACAGCGACGCCCCCCCAAGGAAGGATGACGAATGCTGATCAAAACGGGAGGAATTGGACAGACGAAAATCAGATTACGAATAAAATTCAGCAGAATGAATCACATTCCAAGGCAAGCAAATCACTCGAAAAAACTCGCACAGTTTTCCAAATTATCCTTTAAGTCCTCGGAAAAACGCAAACATTTAAAGAACAAATAATAGTGCAAACAAATAAACAAAATAATCTTTCTGCGTCATGTATTTGTACACCCCTGATACCCTTCTAAATGGGGGCAATTGCGGTGAGGCGCGTGGGGAAAAGACAAGAGAAGGTGACGCAAGTGCCGACAGGGTGATAACCATTAGAGGCCGCAAGTCACATCAATGAATCAATCTGCAAGCGCATTGAGACACAGAAGTGAATGAGTTGCCAATGGGGTCAAGACTCAGGGGGCCCAAACCGACTGCCCTGAAAAAAAAACTTACGTAGTCGGCTGTTTTTCATTCATAAGTTGGGCAAGTTTAATCTGGGAATACCTAAATTTCAATCAATCAAAACTCAATCAATCACACACTTGATCAATCAATCAATTTATCAACCCACCAACCAACCAACCAACCAACCAACCAACCAACCAACTAAACAACCAACCAACCGACCAACCAATCATTAATCAACCAACAAACCAACCAATCAATCACTCCACCAATCAATCAATTAATCAATCAATCAATCAATCAATCAATCAATCAATCAATCAATCAATCAATCAATCAATCAATCAATCAATCAATCAATAAATCAATCAATCAACCAATCAATCAACCCACATATTACGCTTTGTTTCCAGAAAAGAATCAGAGTGATGCCAATTCACAGACGTTCTATGATGAGTTCATGACCTTCTAGAAAACATTTTCAATCAAAGCGAATATCTGTCTTGAATTGAGCGGACATCGTGTCGATAGACCACTTTTCATTGGTCCCCTGGGGCGGTCGCATAACACAGGTTGGACTTGTACCTTGTTGTAACGGTGCCGAGTCATCAAGTTTAGAAGGCAATGGAGAGCCGGCATCAGAACTGCAATGCAAAAAGCAAAACAAACCGTAAGATGAAACACCGGTCAGAACAACTTTGAATCATCTTGAGTATCAACAGTCGGCAATTTTTCCAAACAACGACTCAACATTATAGGAATGATCTGTAGCTTAGCGGGTATTCTGACGAATGATTGAACCTTTTAAGAGATCCTTCACTATCTCCATTTCTAGGCACTTTTAGATTTAGACATTTTCAAGATATTAATAAATTTACTTCGTATAAACCTC
>OFHS01005266.1:0-12135 GCA_900245855.1 Calvadosia cruxmelitensis
TATTGGTAATAAAAGAAAACAAACAAACAAACAAACAAACAAACAAACAAACAAACAAACAAACAAACAAACATCACCATCATCATCAGACAGAAGGGCAGACATAAACACTATCGGACGCCAAATGAAATTCATGTCCACTTTAAACGTATGATCATCAAAATTCACCTAGAATGCAACCCTCCCTAGCCTACTTCACAACCCTCACTAGTCTACTCATCTTTCTGAAAGGAAGCCTCCAAAGGTCTGCTGTTGCAATTGCATACCTTCTTCGGGATTGAGAAACCAGGTAAGCTGTCACCGCGCATGTCTAACTTGATGTGACGTAGCGCCTGCCGAAGGTTGGCAATTTGGCCAACTTGCTCCGATGGATCTAAACGCTGAAAACGACACGAAAAGGTTTGCGGCACTTGAAAGACAGAATAAATACAAAACAATCAATAACAACTAACGCTGTCATCATGCAACAGCACTGCTATGCCAATTACAACGTCTCCCACGCCATCGTTAAGAGAAAACCAAATAATCAATACAAACATACAGTCAAACCTGTATTAGCGGCCACCTCTACAGAGCAGCCACCTGCCTATAAAAGCCACTTTCATATCCCACAAATGACATTTTCTATAGAAATCAACCTGGACAGAAAGGCCACCTGTCTACAAAGGTCGTTTTTTTCAGGTCCCAGAGGTGACTGTTATAGACAGGTTTCACTGTATCAATATTATCTATTAATTCACTGCCATATTAATTCATCATCATAAAATGGAAACCATCAAATCATAGTGATGTCTGTCATCATTCTCTTTGCAAAGTTCGGATGCGGTTTCCCCACAGAGTTCTATTCTGCGCCACGCTTTTGGCTGAAGACATGTTTAAGCCCATTGCATGCAGGTCGTTCTTTAGCCCAGACATATACGTCGTGCGAAGGTGCCCTCCATATAAATTACAGATATGTATAGCTAGCTACACTACCTCTTAAAACTCACCTAACAGACCACACGGGGTAGCAGGATACGGCATACAGTAACATGATTATAGACGCAGTATCGATAGATTAACAGGTAAATAAACAGATAGATCAATGCGTATTAACTGATAGACTAGCCATCGCCAACGTATATTACAAACAAACACAGAATCGCAGCAGTGTGTTACAAGCAAAACACAATAACATAAAACTCTAAAAAAGCAAAACTAAGAATGTTGAAAACAAAACAACAATAACAACAATAAAATAAACAAAATAAAAACCACATAAATACCTTTATGAAAACAGTTTCAATATTAAAAGGCAAAGACAAGCAATAAAGTACGCGAAACGACTACAATGAACAAAATACAAAACAAACTAAAAAGAAAACAAATATTGAAAAAAACCCACAAAGACTGAATTACTTGAATGAATGAATGTCAATTTATTTAACGAGGGTAGCCCAATAAGCCAATGGCTTGTCTCCCTTGGGGCCCTCGACAATTAAAACCATAGATGACAACGAACATATGTGTTGGCTGGCCCGGGAGTCGAACCCGGTACGCCTGACTGGCAGCCACACGTATTAGCCTCTAGACCACACCGACACTATCCAATTAGCTAGGAGGACTACACCGACAACTTCTCAATTAGCTCGGAGGAAATCGAGGTTGGGGATGATTATGAGACTGCGAGTGACTCTGCAGATGACGAGGAAGCAGATCCTGCTGCGCGACCTGTTAGACCGATTCGTTTACATGCCCGTTTTACCGATTTTGTAATGGACTGATTTAATGATTCTTTTTTGTTTGCTGTTTCATTAGTAACTGCTTAGAATGATGTTCTTTTGTTAGATACTGGATAACGCAACTTATTGTTTCTCAAATCTTGGGGGAATGTGGTGATGATTAATTGCACCTCGTGCTACGTTGCGGTGATTCCCGCTGTGATTCAGAATGTAGTTAGCAAACTTACACTGAAATTTCAGAAAATACTCCGTCTCTGAAACTAAAAACTCCATCATTGATGTATAATATTCTTTCGTACCTTGATCAGCGCGTCCAATGTTTTCCATCCTTCAAATGCAACAGCATCATCAGGATCATTAAGTAATGCCACGATGCCACGAATGAGGACTTGTACCGAGCCACTGTAATCGGCCTTGGTGTCTTGACAGAAGGAGAAAAGCAACGAGGCGGCAACCTGCAAAACGAAACGTCAAATTAAAGTCAGTATGAGCAGGAAGGCACTATAACCCGAAGATTATCGCGAAGTAGCGAGACAGTGGAAATACATCTGTTGCGCAGTGATTGCCATTTTTAAAACAAATCATGGTTAAACAACCTGTAAACGATACGCTGGATTTTTTGCCAGACAATCAACCAAACCATCGAGAGGACAACTCATTTAATATAGCTAAATGATATTTTGGCAAAGGTAAACTCAAGCTAAGTGTCGTGCGATCCTATTTGCTACCAGTCCTTTGTGCTGTATTGTCAACCAGCGGTCTTACGACGTGTCTGTCATGCTGCTACCTTATAGCAGCACTCCCCATACCACACTGATATCTATGCTTACAAGGAGTTTGCTCGTTATGCCATCGGCAACGAGCAATACTAGGAGGAAGACAATCAAAAGAGCGATGTCTGAGCTACCGTACCAATCGTGAAGACGCAACTTCCTCCCACCAACCCCACTTATTAACTGTAGTCTATACTAGTAGTAATATCTCCACTGCTTATCAATGTGACGGTGCTTGGCGGTTGGTTGGTGGTGACAGGGATCCCATGCTAGCAGCGCACAACGCATGCCGCACACCTCCCACCGACCAAGCACCCACGCCACGCTCATCTTAGGCTGATGAGTTTAATATGCCGAAATGTATTCTGACTGTGCATGGCGGATTTGCACGGCTGAACTCAATACCGGATTAATCCAGCAGAACAGTTAAGTATTTCATTCATAATAAATCATGGTTAATACAACAAATCACTCAAAAAGCCAAAATAGAGAGGTCTCGCTGTGGTTTCGTTAAGCGATGACCAAGCAAAAAGTTTCAACTGCACTGTAACAAGACAGCATGGTTATATTCTGATGGTACGGCACACGCATGTCTGTGGACCACTATTGGATGTTAAATGCTACACCGTATGAAGTTCTCGTGTAATATTAATACCTTTCGCATTCCTGGCAGCTGATGTTTGGTAGCTGATAGCAATTCATCAACGACAATTCGAACGCCAGTGTCATCGACAACGGATAGAATGAGTGTCTTAGTACCTTGAAGTTGCTGCAGAAGAAACAACTCCATTCATTTACAACACAATGAAACATGAATTCTTACAACGGCTGTGAAGCAATAGAGTACACAAGACGAGCATCAAGTACCATCTCAACCTCGATATTTCATATTGAAAATGTCTATCATAACATTCCTAATTTCTGCTACCTTCCTTCGCTGCTAAAAACAAACCTTGATCCGTCTAGATAATGTCAAACATGACGTGTATACGTAGCGACTAAGACAAAACATTATCTCTGCATGGAACAGTCGACGTGACTGAAGATTCGCCTTGCATTAACACCCACATTTCCAGAACCTTTCGCAATCTGACCAAGATCAGTTCCAATGCATGCTGGGATAAATACCATTTAAGGCACATGGTTTTGAGCTTTAATGGCCAGCCTCACAGGTAGATGTGTTGCAAACAAAGTCATTCCTGGTATGCCTGCCTATATCCTGAAGGGCATTGGGAATATGGTTCATTATGAGATGAACATTATACTAAGTTCCTCTGTATAACCAAGTTTTCACGTTCTCCTTATTAAAGGAAACTTATGATACTCACATCATCAGAATCAGCTCCAGTCCTCTCAGCCCCTTCAATGGCACCCATCATACTTGGCAGGATTTTGCCGAGATGTTTGATCAATGCCTCACCAGCAACCGATGAAAGAATGGCAAGTGCCTTGGTGTTCACTGGCGGCGAGATGAGCTGAACACAAACCACAATAAACGTATCAAAACAATCAAGAAATCAATCAATAAAACAGAGCAACTAATCGTTTTCAATGACTGAAAAAAATATTTTCTAGTCAAGAATATTTTCTTGTTTCAAGTATCAATTCTCTTAAAACAAGACTTGGTCTGTGAAAGAACAATAGCATCATTCATACTTGGGCTTAGTAATTTGTGGCTTACAGCATGGACAAGAACTTTTTTACTAGATTTAAGAATAATATTCCTTGAAATTATATATTTTTTTCTTAAAATGGAAACAGTACTTCTTGCCGTGCGGTGGAGATTTGTGGCAAAAGTAGTATTCAAACTGGCTGAATTCTCGGGACACAATAATTATATTAACAATGAAATAACAACAAACCAACCAACACACAAAGAAACAAACATACATAATCACAACATACATGATCACTTCATTAGCCTATACTATACCAACTGTACAGTCAAAAACTGTTTTATCTGCGGCTGAATCCTCTTTTCACTCTCTCTCCATCTTTATCTTTCATCTTACTTATTTTCTGCTAATGACTCAATGTGCATCTACTCTCGTGTTAGCCAGTTTGTATAGTGATATTAATTATATTTACTGTTATTTACATATTATCACGGGTCTTCTAAACAAACAAGCAATTTTGCTTACGGAATGACCCTGTCGTATCTGTCAATTTAGTTATCAATGTATTATTGATGTGTAGTAGTACTTTACAATTTATGACTGATATGATGAAATATACAAACAAACAAACAACAACAAACATACATACAACAATAGAAACTATAATTATACAGTATAATTTAAGCCAAAATAATTATTGCCATTACAGTACAACCTCGGTAATATAACAATGGTTTTCTAGACAAAAATCATGAAAATAAGCGGGTCGCGATATTAAGAGGGTACAAACAGATAATTATGATAGAGCTTGGTTCTCAAACTGAAGTGATACTAAGGGGGTTGTGATGTTAACCAAGGTGATGTTAAGAGGGTTACACAGTACTTAATTTATAATTTTCATCGAAGTTTATGCTTTTTAGCATGGTTCTAGGGTGACTTACGTTGGACTATAAATGGATTGTTCAATATCTTGCATGCTAATCTTTCACTAGATCCTACGATGATTTCACAGCACAGGTGAAGCTGTTCAATGAGAACAACGCAATACTTGAAGACCACACCATTCTAGAGACGCCCCTCAGTGACTTTGAAAGGGACTTTTCTTTTTTGTTTTTCTCAGTGACTTTGTTGCTTCCTCACGGAGCTTGGTTCTCAAACTGAAGTATATTAAGCGGGTTGTGATGTTAACCGAGGTAATATTAACGAGTTTAAAAGGTATTGAGCTTTTAAAACCAGATATCTGAGACATTAGATTTTATCCTTGTTCGCAAATACAACCACAGGAAATCAAAATGACCATCATTGTAACATGTCAAATGAAACATTCATCCACTGCATCCTCAACTCTACTAGAGACCAGATTCAGCTGTGGCAATACCTTGGGAACAAGGANAAGGGGAGCACATGCCGGCTCTTGACAGCCATGACCTGTCTTAGACCATCCAAAGCAAACGCGGCCATTTCTGGATCATCCTGGCAACAAAAAATTGAGAAAAGCGTCAACAAAACAACCGAATCAGCAATAAGAGGTTTCGTCACTTCATGTTGCCGTGGCAGTTAACTCTGTTAAGCTAGAGTCAAACCTGTATTAGCGGTCACCTCTATAGAGCAGCCACCTGTGTATAAAGGCCACTCTTCATATCCCCAAAATGACACTTTCTATAGAAATCAACCTTCCTTATTCGGTCATTTTCCTTAGGTCCCAGGGGTGACCGATATAGACATGTTTAATTGTAAGTTGATTTCGTTAAAATTTGCCAAGCTGTGATGTCACATGAAACGAAGCTTGATATCCTCAGTGTGCCGGTCACCCTGAATTGGAGTCAGTTTCATCGAAGCATTGCTTAAAGTATCATATGACTTGCTTCACGCAAAGCGCTCGACATATGGGAAGACATTACAGTAACAATTAAATTCAACAGAGTCTTCTGGATCGGGAGTTGGACCCGTGATGCATAACAAACAACTAGACATATCAACTGCTATACCACATCAACACTGTACGTTCATGACTTCCAAATGTTGCCTTGCTGGCACGTGACATCTCACAGTCCAATTAATAATCATGAGGCGATAGTCTAATATGATACTAGTAAAAAGGATCCATCCAAACAAACAGCAAAGCACAAGAAAAACGTTCTTTCAAAGCGCTTTGGGTAGAATTGAACAGAATAAATTTCTCTCCTCTAAGAATCAATTGACGAAGCGCAGCCTAGTGCATTTCGGGATGCAAGTGTTTTTTGGCCCATGAGTTTGAGTTGAAATCGACAATTTTGACAGCCAAGAACAATCCCTGAAAATGACCATTATTGACAAGAGTACGGATGATTGCATTTCAAACGAAGCATTTTCCTGGCATCTTCACCTTTGACAGAGGTCAACTCACTTATATAGCAAAATGCATTGGGATTGCACATGGCGGATTGACTAGGACGAGAAATATTTGCTGGTGTTGAAAATAACTACAGAAGTCATGATCAAACATTGCTACTGATGATTAATCAACAATGGTGACAATGTTTGCCTACCTGTCTGCCTGTCTGTGTCTTTAGACAGTTAACAATACAAGAAAAAGTTGTATATTACTGTGGCATACAAAGGATTCATGGGCATACCAATTTCTGTAGGACGCTTGTCAAGATGCCATCCAAAGACCTTGTACCGATGATGTTATGAAGTCGATCAAAGGTCTTAGCTGCTGACAGCCTCACGTCTGGGAGCGGATCGCAAAGGGCGCGACGTACAGTGTTCACTAGAGAAGTCTCAAACTGGAGCACCTACAATAAAGTTTTTTAAAGCAATCAGTACACTGCACAATGGGCGTCTTCTATCAGATCAGATATAATAGGTAGATTGTTTCTTAACCCTTGTCCTGCTCATAAAACTACCGTAGTTAAATGAAGAATTGAAGTCGCTTTATCGATTGCTGATTGGTTGATTGCTAGGGACCAACCATCTGATTGGATATATGTTGCCACTTGTGACTTGTTTTGAAATCGTGTACACATGTCAATAGCAGGACAAACGTTCATTATCATCATCACTAACCAGTCCGTTAATGATGTATTAATATTAGCATATAATTATTAACATTGTACTTACAAATCAAAATGAACCAGACCGTTAATTAGAGCTGGGTCGATTGTGGATTTTAAATCATCGATTAATTGACCCAAACAATCGACAAACTATCGATGCATCAGACAGTACAGAGGCCTTTGTTCCTTGTCCTACTGTAGTAGTTTTCTTTGTAAAGTCATGGAAATTATCTTCTGATTCGGTGATTTCTTTGTTCTATGCACTTTTGTCTACTATTTAACAAGCGAGAAGGTAATTGTAAATTGAATAATTGTTTATAGTCCTTTGAAAGGCATCAGTAGAAGCCCATCTTTTGTGATATCGATGAAACGATGGTTGAACAGGACAGTTGCTTGCCAAAAAACTATCGATTAATTGATTAATCGATGCATCGGACCAAGCTCTACCGTTAATGATGTATTTACATTAATATATGAGTATTGACATTATACATTATTAGTATTAACATTATACTTCTTAACAGTATTGGGTTAACCAGTTTGTTGTCTTAGAAAGTCAATGCTTCTTACCATCTCTCTACTGGTTGACTCCATGATTTCACTGAGGCCAATGCAAACACCCTGACGCTCGTCACTTTTATCACTGTCAAGACCTTTCTCAAGAATAGGAATGATTTCAGGTAAGACACGTTCGCCAAGTTTCCGCACCAGGTCTCCTAGTGTGCGAGCAGCAATCTTGATAAAAAAGAAGCAATAATCAGATTAAAAGGCAAGTCGGATAGAGAACAGAGCGACAAAACAGAAAATAGCATTATGGCGGGGGAAGCTCCATAAATTTTTGAGATGTCCATCTGCATAGAAGGTGAAATTGTAAGCGTAAAGTCGCTAGACACGACTCAAAATGTAAGACGACAAAAAGCAAAAAGAGAGTTCAAACAGGTCTTGAATATCGCACTTGTTGAATGGCACAAGCACGAAGCGCAAGCCTACATGAGATAGTCAAACACCCATAAATTCACATCACTGATAACTTGATTCACAGTGTTATCCTACATACAACATGCTTCGGATATTACACACTGTCCACCCTACCATGATGTTCCCAGAGTTTTTCCCTATCACCATCACATTGAACCATCACTTCTAACCTCTATTAGATGACAATACAGTCAAACTTGGATTAGAAGCCACCTCCATAAAGCAGCCACCTGTGTATAAAGGCCACTCTTCATAAACCCCAAAATGACACTTTTTACAGAAATCAGCCTGGACAGAAAGGCCACCTGTCTATAAAGGTCATTTTCCTCGGGTCCCAAAGGTGACCATTATAGACAGGTTTCACTGTATCGGCGAAGGAGTAAAACGACAACCGTACCTGTCTTTTATCGTAGACACGACTTGCAAGGCTACTCAGAAGCAGCGTGAACAGCGTAGGTAGTAATTCACGTAATGTTCTGGCCGTGTTCTGAACCACAACCTTCCAAACGTGCAACGATGCCTGGCGCACCATCAATGCCACATCAGAACGACCCATGTACAGACCAGAAAGGACACGGTTGCGACGCTCTTCACCAAGAATTTCCACAATTGCCTGAAACGAAGTGGAAATGAAATGAATGCAGAGGGAAAATAACAAATCTTTGAAAGGAACCGAAATAATAAAGAAAATAAAAGACAAACAAAAATCAAATGAAAATGTACAACTGAAAACGTTATCGAAAATCGCTCCAAAGGCAATAAATACCGTGACTATCTACAATAAAATTAACTAAAATTGGAATAAATCATACCGTTGTCAATAATTCAAAAACACTGCAGGCAATCAATTAACTTATGCTTTCTACAAACAAAAGTTAACATTTCCCTGTCACTCATGCTGGTAGCTTTGAAATTAAAATTTCTTCAACGCCGACAATAGTGTAATGGCACACCAAACAAAGGAAACGGCTATTGAAATAAAAGGTTAAGACTAAAGGTTGTAACAGAACTATGAACTATGAATCAGTTAGTTTGCGTCCGTAATAGAGACCGTTTTACTGTATAACGCACAGACTCGTTCGAAAAGGAATTTGATGCAAGCCACGCAAGCCTCCTCAGAGCAGCTTACAAGATCCACTGGCCGGCCACAATCAGCAGCAGAGATCTGTACGCTCGCAACTGAGCCCACCGAGCCGTATCCTCTACCAGCAACGTCTGAAATTGGCAGGGCATGTTCTGCGATCTGCATGCTATTGCCCACAGCCAATCCACAAAGTGTCGACCTGGCATCCCTCAGCTCTCGTTCGCAGAGGACAAGGAAACACAAAAACATTCCTGGACAGACTTTTTATCAATTCAAAATCGCCAGACCAGCTCGGCTTGTGCGCCATTTGCAAGAACTAGCCCAAAAGAGGGTCATCTGACAGTTTTAACCTTATATATAGTACAATTCATTTTTAGAAAATGTACATATTGTTTTATTGTAATTACATGAATAAATAATGAGTCAGTCAGTAATTGCCAGAGACATGTAGATAAATGAACTATGCAGATACTTTGTAAAAGCAATTTTAAATTGTCAGCAATACAATGCTTAAGTTACCTGCATGGAATGGCTTGTTCCAAAATTATCATCTTCCTCGCCGACAGTCGTCATCTTACCGCTGACTCCCGAGATACGGAAGAGCAAATCGCCTAGCAACTGCATGGAGCTGTACCGAATTCGCCAGTTGTCATCGAAAAGACCGTGTTCCAGCTCAGGTAGTAGAAGTGTGACAGCGCTCTCAGCGTACATGTTGATGATACGCTGGCCTGCCTTCAATGAAGTTTCACGGACATATTCGATTTCATCAGCAAGACCCTGGGTAGACAAAGACACGACATGTACCACATTAAGTTACTTTCTGCGAATAGTAACTGTGAAATGTAATTAAATGTCTTCCACCATACTTAGATGGCCATAACAAAGAAAAATAAACAGTGTAGGTCAAGTTGACACAAGATAAGTCAAAGGACACGGGAATGAATGTAACACTGGGAATGCCGAGCAGGCTTTTGTATTACCTTGAGAATGGATGGTATAATGGATCCGATGTAGGGAAGGAAGCCATCGCCAAACGTTGCCGGAAGGTAGACATAAAGCATAAGATAGCCCTCGCGAACGTGCGGCGCCAACTCAACACGTGATGTCGTTTCGATCACGTCAGGCATCAACTTATCAAGACGCTCAGCACCAAGGCCAAGCAACACCTCTGACAAACCTGAAATCATCCGAACAACAATAAATTAGAAATATAATGTAAAGCGAAGAGCTGGGCTAGTTAACTCTCGACCCAGAAAAACGCTGCACAAAGGTCACAAAGAAGGTAAGGCTAACCAAACGGAAAGACCACCTGTAGCACAAGTCCTTAAGATTAAAGGGCTTGTGGACAAAATTGATCATTAAAGAATAAGGACAGGTTAGGACAGGTTAGACTCACATGATAGTGCTGACCCACTATGGGGTTGTAATCGAGGTTAAAACCAGAAATCGAGGCTAGTCTCACTGTGGCACAACTGGGGTGGTGTGTCATCAGATAGTGGGTTCGTGCAGCCATTCTCAGTGCCGTGCACATGACCTTGATGGTGGGGTGTGAGCATCAGTTCCTCACCATTGCTGCTGCCAGCAAGATCCTGGAACATTTACTTTATCAGAATCCGTGCATTGGCTGCAAATCCCACAAACACTAGGCCTTGCACTACCATAAATCTGGCTGGGACACTAGGAATTTCCCCACCCTGCCTCTCCCTCAAATTCATTAGCAGGTAGTCATAGGAATTCCGTCGACTTAACAGTGTGATTGGTGCTTGGTTGTGGTGACAGGTTTACTCCACTACTGCCATTCGCGGGTAAGCAGCTATCACCAAATCAAGCACCAACGCCAACACAACTTATGTATGTTGATGAGTTCAAACACATGATAGTTTTCTGTCTCCTGACAACTGGCTGGTCTGTAGCTGCTCTATCAAGTAAGAACGTTTGATCGTAAAAACGAATGACGGGTGTCTTTTCCTGAAAAACTCTTCATGCAGAGGACCTCATATGTAACTACCGTCGTCCGTCACGTAGTACAGTTGCGTTTGTGTAATTTGAACACTCCTAAATCATATTTTCGTTGAAATTCCGGCCAGCACTGTGGACACTAAAGGTTGCTTGTATTGCGGTAGTTCCGACTGCAGTCACTAGTTTCCCAGTGGGTAAACGTATCAGGCAATTCACCTTGTGCGGCTCCCGATCGATCGACACTGCTCTGCTCTGACGTCAGGGTCTCAAGTAGCCATGGCAACAGATCACTGAACCTTTCTTCACCCATGCCTTTCACCATGGCACCCAGGGCCCTGGCGGAGACAGCTCGCACCTGAACAACATAAGCACAAAGCAAGTCATGACATCGCACAACAACGATGATGTGGAAGACTTTCCACTCCGTAAAGGGAGAAGAGCGGAGTCATAAAGAGCAATGTCTTTGTCGACAGTGAGCTATCCATGCAGTCTTCTATCGTTCTTAGTCATGTGCGGTGCTCTGGTGTAGCTGTAACGATCACGTCTCAGTACGCAATAAAGAGGCTCATCTTCTGCAATATCACACACAACAAGGATAAAAGAAAAGTGGTAGAAACTGTGTTATCCCTACCTCTGGGGACGGATCCAACAAAGCAAGCTTCAAACCAGGAACGACGGACGGCAGATACGGAGCTAAATCCTATTGAAATGAAAGCAACAGATGCATTGACGTAGAGCATTACAGTGCTTGTAAATATCCAAATCCCACAACGTAATAAAAACTAAATGAATTACACATAAAACAACTCTGAAATGCAAGTTATTATAAAGTTACAACAATGTTATGTCATTAAAACACTAAATTTAGCAAAAATGCCTAATACATCTACAAGTGACAAACATGAATGCATCTTCTAGATTTTACATCTCACAAGGAGGGAGATGCATGTAAAGTTGCTTTGTTGA
>OFHS01005267.1:0-12132 GCA_900245855.1 Calvadosia cruxmelitensis
AACCCCAAAGTAACACTTTCTATAGAAATCAACCTGGACAGAAAGGCCACCTGTCTATAAAGGTCATTTTTCAGGTCCCAAAGGTGACCGTTATAGGCAGGTTTCACTGTATGCCCAAGGCATGCAATTTTAATAAACTGTGCTGGTATTCTGGGCTAGTCAGTCATACGACCGTGTGTTTTCCAAGGCAGGTCCGATACTGTGAAACTCTCTCCCAGAGCAAATTCGACGGGCTCCTAGTCTGGAGGTCTTTAAAAGTCTATTAATAACATTTTTGTTTAAAAACGGTTATACATGACATTTTAAAAATTTAGCGATAAAGTCCTATTTCTTAATATAATTAGTTCTAGTATTTAAGCCATACTTAAATTTTTGTAATTATTTTTAGTATTGTAATATCTGAATAAGCGCTGTAGAATATTGATATCGTTTAAGTGCTATAGAAATGTAACAATTATTATTATTATTATTATTATACTATACTTACCAAGCAGACAGTTAGACATACTAATTTTGTGCTAAGTGAATGACTCAAGTTGAAAATCAGTTTCATTACCATCTATCTTTCTTGCATGCTGTTAAGGAAGTCTTTGCGCACACGAAACAAAACGGAAACACAAGTTAACTTTATCATAATAGTTCTTTTTTTGGTATCACACACATCACATTCACTCACAGCATGATATGACAGTGCAAAAACAAACTTAATTTATTCTGAATGCAGGTAATCTTGTTTTGAAGACCACCCCTGCTTAGAGATTACTTTCAATTGGCCCTTAAAGATTCAAACAATAAAATGTCTGAAATGACCACTCGTGTTGATAAGATACTTCCTTCACACTGTCCCAAATCGTCTCATCGGTTCAAACAATACAATTTACCTTTCAGAAGTGACCAATTGTGTTATGAAACTACCTTCACATGGCCCATAAAGCTTAAAGAATAGGACTTACCTGTTGTAGGTGACCACCTGTGTTAAGAGACCGCTTTTCATTTACTTTGTTGTATGAATGGAATCTGAATGACAGCGCAGTGTC
Organism: Calvadosia cruxmelitensis; assembly: GCA_900245855.1. NCBI lineage: Eukaryota > Metazoa > Cnidaria > Staurozoa > Stauromedusae > Kishinouyeidae > Calvadosia > Calvadosia cruxmelitensis. Next base: position 1,038 of record OFHS01005267.1, read on the forward strand.
AAGTTGTGTTTGGCTTTCTGCTTATCATACTCTAATATCCAGTTCACAATACTTGATGATGGGGCGGACTAATCATTCTTCTAATTTTACAACGTAAAATGATTATCCATTAAAACTAATAGGCATACAAAATCTTTGATTTTAAAGATGTTCATTTCTAGAAGCTTCACAATTATCTTAAATTTCCACCATTCAAAATTACCAATTCATTTGTACATAACATATTTATATATGGTAGGAATTTAGAAGATCGGGATCTGTGATGCTCAACAGTTTGTCACAGCAGCTCAACCCCGAGCCATCTGAACTGAGAGAGAGAGAGGAGTTTAGGAAAGCATGTGTGACCGCAGCTAAAAGTCTATTTTCAGCAGCTCGATGGATTGCTACCACTTGATACAAAACATGTGATGAACTGAAACATCACAATACATTCCCACAATATCACATGACCTACACAAACAATACTTGTAAAACATGAGCAATTTGCACCCAGTGTAGTGACCGGAGTAATTCACACTCCACCAGTTACCAACGTACCAAACTACATAATTTTAGCAAAATAGTTCACATGCCTTTCACATTTCATTTGCAAATTTGCAGGACTTTCCGTTGTTGTATCTAGTTTGATTTACACAATACTGTGCATATCCCATTTCATGTCTTATTTGCAAATTCACATGAATAGAAAATTCCAGTTCCAGTTTCACATTATTTTTATAGGAAATTCACACGTTTAACTTCTCATAACATCTGCACATTGTTTGTCTACTATAGGTTATATTGACTTATTGGCTTCCACTGGCATAAAGAATGATAGCCGCAGTGAGCCTGGTTTATGCTCCTCTACTGGAAATCTGCATTCTGGTATCTTAGACACGTCATATCCGCTGCAAAATTCAACACTGCAACTAGAACCCATATTCCCAAGTGGTCTTCCTCATGGATTTTCCCTCTCAACAACTATGAAATTTAGCAATCCTTCACAAAATGTAAATTTTTCTCTCGTGTGGAGATCTTCAAATAAACAATTAGCGTTCACAATCTTTTCCAACTATGTCACAATGAACTCAAAAAACCCATCATTCTCAAGAAAGATCGTATTCACTGCTGCCGATGGTCAATCGCCCTGGATAAAAATTGCACTTGCTGTAAATCAAGATGGTGTCTCGTTATATACTGATTGTAAGGAACAATATTCCAATCAATCAATAGTAGGGTTGTTGCCACTAAATGAACTGGATGGGGAATTTATAATCGATGGCTCGGCTGAGAGTGCTGGAGAGGTATGTGCTGGTTTCTTGTTGTGTCATTTGTCATAGCATAATTTATCATTTGTGAATTCCTGGTGCATTCTAGGATTTGTTGTTGTTGTTATTGATTTACGCTGGCTGTGCCTCGAGTGGAAGAGAGGTATAGGCAACTAAGTTTATTCGTTTATTATGCCTGACCATTGGCGACAATCTGATGATGCGTCGACGAGGTCGGGGGCTCAGCCCAAGTGACTACAGGTCCGTCTCAAGCTGCTTCGCTCACGTGAGTCGGAGGCGGCCACCGCAACGGATGGGGCTCTGTCATCTGATTGGATGGATTCAGCACTAACGCTAGGGGAGTTTCGGGGTGATTTTTGAATTAAAGCAACTACAGTTGCATGTTTATAAGCTGAAATCTACAGTTGAAATTGACGCCAACAGCCAAAAACAATCCTTGAAATTAAACATCATAATAGAAAAGAGTATGGTTAAATGCTCTATGAGCAATACAATTTCTGATGTCGTGTCTGCACGTGTGGCAGAGATCAACTAGCATGAATCCCAAAACGCATTCAGACTGCATTTGGTCCATTGATACTTTTAGCGTTGTTGCAAATTGTGGGTGGTGCCAGCATGTAGGACCTAATCCTGAAATGTTATTAGATAGATAGATATACTTCAACCGTAATTACATGATCAAAGAGATGCAACCACCCGTCTTAAGCAATCACCTGTCTTGAGCAACCACCTGTCTTAAGAGACCACATGTGCTAAGAGGTTCACTTCAAACTTGCTCCTTGGGTGACCACTTAATACAAATCTGACTGTATTGCTGTAACGTACATTGATTTATGTCAATTATTGATCACCCTAGCTTCTTGATTGTACTGACCACATTGCCTTGTTCTGCTCTTTCTTTTGGCCACATGTTAAATAGGCTATTATCTCCTTAATCTCCTGGATAAGGGGGGCTAGGCAGTAAAACATCAGGCAGTATATTTTTTTGGTTTTTGATGATTTTCGATATCTCGATAATCCAATATATTGGCTCCAGCTTTAACACTTTTGAATCTACATTGATATGCCGATGTGGAATGTTACATCGACCTCCGATTTACTGATACCGGTATGACAGTGGTTTGGAGTGGAATTGTGCAAAACAATTGAACTAGAAGTTGGCAAAGCATTTGATTGTCTACTAAAGAACCTGGATTGGAGCCATGATGGCTGCCTGTTTGTGGGAGAAAATATTTTGCTGCAAGACAAAGAGAGGTGCAAAATATTCTAATCAAATCAAATGTTGAATCTCATTTTCAAAATGTTGACCTTGAGTGTTGTTTCTTAGAGCGCACTATTAATAATAATAATAATGATATTGAAGCATATCAGGAGCTGCAAGCTTAAAGGTGGGCAGGTCTAAAACACGGAAACACGGAAAAATTTACGGAAAAAAATCCGGAAAAAACAAGAAAGAGGTTCATTGTTTGTCAACTCAACGGAAAGAGGTTGCCGTTGAGGAATTTATCGCTGTGAGCGGCTGAAACGTGAAGTGCAGTGAAAGTGAAACTGAGTTAGTTGTGATTGTGCCTCGTCGACTGCCTTATTGCCTCTCGTGTTGACTACAAGCAAGGCACTCAAAGCGTCGAAGACTCTACTCTTTGATGAAGAATATCACAGAGATCCATGTTAAACAATTTACAGATGTACTAGCAGTGATATCTTTGACTCTGTTTCAGAAACTCCATGGACTAATCAAGAGCAAGGAAGTTTGTTGCGCGAGAAGGATGGAAGCCGCGGCCCAGCGTGATTGTTGACAATGCGCAGAANCGGATAAAATTCCTCAATGTTCTCCACTCAAGAAACAGTTGGAATAATAATATGCTTTTAATTGATCGAATAATTAATGAATTTGCTGTCTGAAATGTTGGGTTTCTTTGTTGAAGGTTTTAATTCAGCAGTTATTCCTCTCATCGGAGACATCTTATGCATCTGATTACTGTACGAAGATAGCACCTTATTGCAAGAACACACAAGCAGATAGCAATGATGGCACACAGGACAAAGCTTCAAGAGTGGTTAGGACAGTCGTCAATCAGGTTTGCAGTTTATCACACAATATGCCATGGATGAACCAATGCAGAAATTGTCCATTATTTTTGGTTTGCTGACATATTGAATACTCGAGGAGAAATTCCGAATGTATAAGTATCATACTGATTGCTTATTCAATTTCGTGAATTCTCCGATCACATCATAACACTGATTCAAATCTACTTTTACAACAAATATTATATCTAATCCGGATTACTTAATAGCCTTGATTAATGATTATAGTCTCTCTTTCGTGTTAGTCGGCGATCCAATTTTTATCAAGTATAACTTCATAATCGGCCAATTAATGTTAGCCTGATCTTTATGCTAAACTATGTTAGGGACGTGCTTCACTCAAAAACCAGACCAAAACCCCACAAGGTCAGAATCGCATTAACAAAGATGTAGAAAAATATATTAATACATACATACGTTTGATGGGAGAGTACATGCAAGAAGGAGCTGCACTTATATACAGCCTTTAATGGTTTACAAAGTTGTAAAAGAAGTTGTTAATCTATGAAACTGATTATTTTCGGATTGATCGGTTCATCTCTACGATATCTAAGCTGCAGAACAATTTTTTAACAATTATCTGACCCAGAACAATTTTTTCCCTTGTTCTCGTAAAATTACCTGTATGCGTACTGATTGCATATAATCTCACCTCAGTGAAAACGTTGTAAAAAGTTACAGTTTATGTGAATAAATGAAAAGCAGTCAATTTCGACAGTTATTGATTTATTTATATTTGAAACAATCGTTATTCATACCGTTGACTATTTATTTTTTCTTCCTTGCAATCATCACATCGTGAAGTTGAAAACATTGAGAATTCTGTGAAATTCCCACGGTAGTTTCATGGTTTTCAAATTCATTGTGAATAGCTTGCATCTCTACCGTAATTCACTGCTTTGTCTAGGAGGTAGATTGTCTCCTTCCTAGCTGGCACATCACGATTAGTTCCTAACCATGCTCCATGTGAAAGTGCTATGACATTGTAATAATTTGCGGATAAAAAATAAAGTTACATGCGCACATTCTAAATCTAAATGTGTCTTTGTTCGAACAGGTAGTTGAACAAACCAATTATACGTATAGAAGGCACATAGAGTGCACTTACACTAAACGGAAACATTCATTGGTTGATTTATTGATTAATGATTGATTTATTGATTGATTGATTGATTGATTGATTGGTTGATTTATTGATTGATGATTGATTGACTGATTGATTGATTGATTGATTGATTGATTGATTGATAGATTGATTGATTGATTGATTGATTGATTGATGTTAGTATATTTCAAACACATACATGAGGCATACAAAATAACAGTTAACCAGTACATGCTGTGCTACAATATTTACAAATTTGACATCATAGCTTGTTTCTTGATGCCTATAAATTAAATGACATTAATTAGTTTTACTTATGCTAATTAATACTAGTTGCCGGACAGTGTTCTTAGAAGAAATTTTATCAATTCTAAATTCTAAGTTTGTCATTAATTTTCGTCAATTATTTTTACTCATCCAATCACCCCGTTATTTTTAATTTCTAGTCCATGTGACTATTAATTATCTACTGTATGTTCATTGTTTCGTCTTTTCTCTCCTGATCCTCAACATTTTTCTGATAATGTTCTACTCTCTTTCATTTCTCTCTTCTTTCTATCTTATTTCAACTAAATTTTAATGATGTGATCTATATAAGGTCTCCCAAACAAACAAGCTGTTAGTGCTTACGGGATGACCTTGATCATGTACCTTTTCTTTTTAGTTAACTAGTGTATTAATTGTAATAAATACTCTGTTGTGGGCCCTACTGTTCATGATCAAAATAAATATCCATCTATCTAAATTGCTGTTATATTTGTTCAATAAACGTAGAGAATTATACTTAAAACTGCTTTTCTGACCTCCCGATTAAAAAAGGGTATTTTGATGCCAGATTCCTCATATTACCATCAGAATGCATGATTGTGTGGTTTATGGAACATACAGAGGATTATATGTCTTTACAAGATTTGGCTTTATGTGGTATTTCATATTATCAAACTATTTACCATATTCCGTCCTGTATAGCTCAACCTCACACGCAGGATAACCCTTGTTCGTATAGATAGATATTTTGTCAAACATGTATCTTGCAAAGTTGACAAGAATTGCTAGTCTTGATTCACTGTTTATATAATACAGGAAATGCTTTAAAATCTGATGGCACATGCATCGAGTACTATCTTAGGAAGCTTTTGAAAACTGATAAAAGGTCGAATTATACAGGACAAAGTACGGTATCCGAGACAAGAAGTACTTTTATATTTCCTTTCCCTTAATATTGTAGAAAAACCAATAATACTGATATCTTCATTTAATCCAATTAGATTATTGCAGTAAGATTAATCTGATCACTTTAATCCAATAACATTAATCCAATAACTGAGAATGATGAGGAAAACATGAAAGAAACCATTCAAACAAGGCCCACTGAAGTGTGTAAACCAGCAGCTCCTTATCGGAAGATTAATCCAATCTGCAAGTGCAATCCAATTGCATCTAGGTACATAAAGCAGTTGTCCTCTCCCGCAGACGAAGGCGCCAGGAAGTTGCTTTGTTTGAAGCACATTCATCCGTACTCTCATTCTCATCTATGATAGTCAATTTGGAGGATTTTTCTTTGGATGTCAAAATTGTCGATTTCGGCTTGGAATCATCTTCATGAAAACTTTTGGATCTGGAAATGCATTAGTTCTGCGCTTTGTGAATTAGATTATTCTAATATGATTATGAATTACCCTGGGTTCTCAGTTGCCAGAGACTGTTGTATGTGATTTTGCATATGTCTGATGTTAAGTAAAATGTACAGACAAGCTGGGATTAGAAAATGTTTATTTATCAACTGTTGTGCCACAAGGGAAGAAACAGATATCAGGGTTTGATTCTGCTGACATAAAAACTGTTGCACGTTTGCACAACAAAATATATAAAAGGACAGAAATAGCTCACTAATTAATTACTAAAGGAACTTTGTAAGAAACAATTGACAACATCGTCTGTCGATAAGAATGCAACCACCTCCGCTTAATTTGGGAAGAATATAATGTCAGCCGCTTTGTCGAACCAAACATACCAAAAATTTATCATTTCACCACAATATTTGACCTTCATATCATTGCTCCAGTCGCTTAACTGCTCCAAATGAAAGTATTGCAATGTTGTCCAAGTAAACATAGGAATTCACAAACTGCATTATAGGGTAACATAACTTCATATTATTCCACAGAACAGTTTTTTGTATCTATTGGTTTGCATATAAGCTGTCCTATCCACTGTATTGTGCTTTCACACATATCATGCTGTTATGGAACATGACTCTGTTGTGGTCTATGCACAATTCTTCATTGATACTGATAGATGGTTCTTTATTTTTGCTAGGGCTTGCCAGGTCCCACTGGCATCAAAGGAGAAACAGGTCCATCCGGTCCACGGGTAAGTTTTGCAATGTCCATATACAGTCAAACTGTATTACAGTAAAACCTGTATTAGCGGTCACCTCTATAGAGCAGTCACCTGTGTCTAAAGGCCACTCTTCAAAATCCCAAAATGACACTTTCTATAGAAATGAACCTGGACAGAAAGGTCACCTGTCTATAAGGTTCATTTTTCCCAGGTACCAGAGGTGACCATAATAGACAGGTTTCACTGTAGAAGACATCTTTGTTTGACAACTATTAAGTGCATAGGTCAGTCTATCTTTAATGCTACCCAATGGAATCTCACATTTATGCTTTCTTTAAATGGTACCCTTACCTGTACCACATGCTTGCATCCTTACCCTGGCTACCTTACAGTATGACAGTTTCCATCAACGTTTGCTGGCCATTGAGTCATTTGTGATTGATGGCAGTTGATTCATAACAATTCTTCATCATCATTATCATCATCATTGTCACCATCATCTGCATTTATTTTGTAATCTGGTAAGCTAGTTAATGCCTTTTCACAGAGTATATACATCAGACCATTACATAGACCAGTTGCGTTGCATATACTTTCATGGTATTTGTGTTGTAAAGTATTCCTGTTAACACATGGTCACGAGGGCATCTTTGTGTAACATGTTCTTTCAAAATACAAAATGGTCTATTTCTGCTTTTATAGGGATACTCTGGAACCCCTGGACCTCCGGGCCCCCATGGACCACCTGGTAAAGAGGTATGTGTTGGAAACTGAGTTTTGTCAATACAGAAAAACTAGGCGTCTTGTGGGAGTCCAACCCATAATGTCTGAATTGCCGGTTGATAGCTCCACCATTGAGTTATATGCACCCTTGTCAGAATGCGCGAATAATCTCACTTAACATCAGTGAATGAGCATCCATACAATGTTGTGTACCAGCCTTGCTAACACAACCGCTTTTCCTTTTTGATTAGATTTATTTTCCAAAAATGCAGGAATATATCCTGCTTGCATGCAGCTGAAGCAGAGTAATTGCGGCACTAGCCATCGCACAGTGAGAGGGACAGGGGTAACATGCCATGAAGCTCTCATCTAAGATTTGCTTTACAATTAAGAAACATGGCCACCAAATAGAACCGAATACCTGGATAGTTGAGATAACAATCAACTGTTTTATGTACATACTGTTAATCTGTTGTAAGAATATGATTTGGTGCGAAGGAGACAGAAAAGACAATGCTGAGAGTTGCTCCCCGCCAAGAACCTTAATCATACTAATTTTCACACAATAAGGCATGGTACTGTGTATTTACAACGCATGATTACACAGAACTACTGCTGATACCAGAACAATAGACGCAAGGCATATGACAATGTGATGCCACAACACTTGATACCTCATATGACACCAGAAAGCATACAACTATCACAAAGTGGGTGTGGTCATTTCTGTCCTAGGTATGACATCTTCCCTTGTAATATATTTCTCTTAAGATTTGAGTTAGTTGCAAAATTAGTCTCAGTGAAAAAGGGAACTTATCCCCTAACTCCACAGTATTACGGTACTAGCTAACATGATACATCCAACAGAGAGGTTGGGATCATTTGGTGTCATAGTTTCATGGCCCCATCCATTTTGGGGTTTGCAACTCCCGTTTAACAATGCATTAGAAGTAAATGCAAATCCTACCAACATACTAAATAGATAAGCTAGATTACTGAAAGAACCATTTGACTTGCTGTGTACAACCAATAAACATTTCTCTTTTTATTGGGGTCGATTACAAAATTGAGCTCTATAAAAAGTGAGTGCATATCCCTCCCCTTCCCCTTGCTCCCTGAGGCACGGCTACTGCTCCATGTCATGCATGATGCAGTTTGAGCCTGAGTTTAAACTTCAAAGCATTTTCCTTGAGCTAAAAGTTAATACTGAAAGGTTTATGGATGGATTGTTATTATACCTGACTATTCGCCAAAGGTCTGTAAATGATATTCTCTACTTTCCTTGAAGGGAAGACCAGGAGCTACTGGACCTACAGGACTACGAGGACCCCCAGGACCAGCTGTAAGTACTGTGTATATGCCATAGGTTAAGATCTCACACACTGGTGTTGAGGTTTCCAGAATCTGAAGAAACATTTGGATGACCTGAAACATTTTGCAGAAACCACTCATAAATAGTATAGAGATGGCTGTTGATCACGTGACATATCTCATATGAATGATATCATATGAAAGCTATATAATTTCACCTTTAATTATAAATTTATATCAATGCAGTCCTGATCATCAGTTAATACTTGACCACAAACAAAAATTTGTAATAATTTTGTCTGCAATGATTTTCCTCACAGGGTGATCGTGGCATGGATGGTCTTCCCGGACGACCGGGTGACAAAGGAGAGAAGGTAGGGGCAATTATTCCAGACTCTCAGTTTGCAATCTGCTGTGGTAGTTACTAGATTCATTAACCAAAATATCCTCACTCCTTCTAACCAATGCACTCCTGATCATCAGTTCGCATTTCAAGTCTCTACCCCTTCATCATCATCATCATCATCATCATCATCATCATCATCATCATCGCCATCAGTTTGTCGGAAATTCTGTTCACTTGTATCGCTTTTCAACGGAGCTGATCAGCTTCAATCTTGTTCTTTGAGTCATCAAGTGGACTGACTATCCACTCATTATGTGTGCCTTCAACATATCTTCATTAACACACACATACAATCAATTCACGTGCACGTTCTCATCCATTGCAATCAGCATCATACAGCTTATGAGAGTGTAACAGGCAGAAGTTGCCTGGGGTGTTCATGAGGGCTGTTATTCTAACTGGTACTGTGCTTGCCTTCGGAGCCTGGGGATGCAAGTTCAAATTCCAGCTCATCCCAGAAATATTATTTTGAGTTGTACAGAGAGGGTACCATCCTATGTCAAGAAAATACTATACCAAGAAAATGTCTACCAAGAAACGGCTTTTGCCTNGATGATGCATCAATGATCTCTTGAGAAATTAAGTTCCAATTTCGAACTATGCGAAATACATCCTCATCATCATCATCATCATAATAATAATAAATTATTATAATTAAGGATCATACGTATACTTGACCACAAACAAAATTTGTGATAATTTTGACTGCAATGATTTTCCTCACAGGGTGATCGTGGCATGGATGGTCTTCCTGGACGACCGGGTGACAAAGGAGAGAAGGTAGGGGCATCTATTTCAGACTCTCAGTTTGCAATCTGCTGTTGTAGTTACTAGATTCATTAACCAAAATATCCTCACTCCTTCTAACCAATGCAGTCCTGATCATCAGTTCGCATTTTAAGTCTCTACCCCTTCATCATCATCATCATCGGCTTCATCGCCATCAGTTAGTCGGAAACTATGTTCACTTGTATCGCTTTTCAACGGAGCTGATCAGCTTCAATCTTGTTCTTTGAGTCATCAAGTGGACTGACTATCCACTCATTATGTGTGCCTTCAACATATCTTCATTAACACACACATACAATCAATTCACGTGCACGTTCTCATCCATTGCAATCAGAATCATACAGCTTATGAGAGTGTAACAGGCAGAAGTTGCCTGGGGTGTTCATGAGGGCTGTTATTCTAACTGGTACTGTGCTGGCCTTCGGAGCCTGGGGATGCAGGTTCAAATTCCAGCTCATCCCAAAATTATTATTTGAGTTGTACAGAGATGCTAGCATTGATCATTTGGATTTATTGTCGGCCACATCGTCAGTGTGAGTTAACGAATCTTTCATCCCTGAAGTGCCAATAAGGAGCCTGTGCCGTACCGAAATGAAATGGTTTTCTGCATACCTGTGGAGTGTACCTGTGATATATTCATTATTTTTTCTATTGTGTCCTGATTCATCCTAGGGTGCACTTGGGCTTCCAGGATTAACCGGAGAGCGAGGAGCTGAAGGGAGGAAGGTAAATTCACTGTGCTTTCACAGAACTGATGATCAGTATAAAGTCAATTCTCAACTATCTGCTCAACACAGATGTGCATGCAAATAATGCGAAAACCAAAGGTTGAATCATTATTTACGTGATGCAGTACTTACATAAAAGATATTGCAAAGATAATTACAGGTGTCATTGAAGACAGAGACAATTGCGTAGGTTTAGATGCGTTCAGATTGTTGCAGTTAAACATGTGGGACATATAGTCAGCTCTTTATTAGGGATGGCGACAGAAAACTTCCAACGATGGGGGCTAGGCTTCCCTGATGGGGGGAGGGGGTGCTAACCAAACAGGGTAAATTT
>OFHS01005268.1:0-12132 GCA_900245855.1 Calvadosia cruxmelitensis
GCTAACCTAATATATGGTAACTAATTAACTACAAAACAAACCACGTGATCAACTACAATTAAACCTCGATTGTCGGGAACAACATGTTTGACTCCAACAGCATTGCTGTGTTAAACCATTAACTAAGCTTACAACAGACAAGTGTGTGTGTCAAATGTGTGTAAATGTCACCTTATTTAACAAGGGTAGCCCAATAAGCCAATGGCTTGTCTCCTTTGGGGCCCTTAACAATTAAAACCACAGATGACAACGAATATCTGTGTTGGCTGGGCCGAGAATTGAACCCGGTACGCCTGACTGGCAGCCACACGTACTAGTCTTTAGACCACACCGACGACCGATCAGAGCCAAGTTTAACTTTTACCAACCTTTGTGGTTTCTCGTGTTAATTGTTGCAGTTGCAGATTACATTCATCAGCAAATAATTTCTTTTCTTCCAGGAATTTCACTTTTAATTGTTCAATATCTCTCGTTTGTTGCGATCGCAATTCCACTACTTCTCCTTCAAGATCAGCAATTTGTTTCTCCTGTTTTTCCTTCAGTATCTACAATTGTGAAACACCATAAATCTGTTATGTGGCGTTCAGATCTTAAGTAGATCTAAAAACATTCGTAACATATGGTGGAATCTATTTACCGTTTTCCGACGCATGTATGTTGCATTTTCCAAGTATTACATTGTAAATGTATAAGTAAACGAGGATGCAGCAAATACCGTAGTATTTATTTGCCGCTATTCTTTGCATTCTCATTTTTATGCTGCTAAATTTGGGTGCCACTTACATGTGAGGACAAGTGGCAGCTTATGCATTCCTGAATATGGTAATTAATTCTGAGATGTTTCACGTACCGTAATTGCATTTACAAGGTATCTTCGAATACAAAATTTTGACATGACTATTATACATTCAACTGGATGTCTGATTTTTTAATGATTCTCAGCAAGCAAAGAAATCACACAGCCTTGCTCGCCAAAACGCAAAGCAGAGTTCCATTGCATTCTGGTATAATTAATTATAATTAAGTCTAATTAGCCGGATAATATGTATCACACTCTCACCCTGAATTCATCCAATTTGTTTAATTCTTGCTGTGTCTCTTGAAGCTCCTTTTCTTTTTCAATTAAAACTCTTTTGAATGCTGCAAAATACAGTGTTTACTTTTTGAATATGGAAAATACAATGGCATCTCTATCCAAATCAGTTGAACTTGACTACCTTGCTTTTTCTCTTCGTATTTCTTCAGAACCATTTCTTTCTGTTGTTGGATGTTGTCTAAATCCGCCACATTTTTGTCATTAAGGGAAAGAATAGCACCTTGGCGACGCTTGGTCTTTCTCTCAATGTACTTCATGTATTCGTTCTATTGAAAACAGGATATTAAAAAAATTGCATGTAACCATTTCAGTAGAGTATCAACGTTGCAAATTTTTTGCGGATGCTCAAATCCAGGGGCATGCAAGGACTTTACCATTTCCTGCTTTGTTTGGTGGGCTTCTTCTTGAAGAAACTCATTTTCCTGACGACTTTGGTAACAGCACATGTCAAGGCATAGATACTGACTTTTCATAATATAAGATAATTACGTTACTAAATCAGTGCAAAATCACGTTTGATCGCTTCTCGGTTCAACCAAATTTCAACGAACTTTGCCCACTGTGTCGCTTCTCTGTCAGTGTAATTTGTTATTTGTACTACAGGCACAGTGATGGAGACCCCAATATGTTACTTTCTGCAAATAGTATAAAAGGATACAGCTTTTCAGCTTCTTCTTTGAGCAACCGTAAGTCATCGTCCAATTTCGTTAGCCTAAATCAAAATTTATCAAAATATTTTGTTGACTGACTCGAATAATTGACAGTGAAAGCTATGTGAGTTTTGTAAACGAAGTCTTTCTGCAACTTATAAACTTACTGTTTTCCCAGTTTCTCTTCCTTTTCCGTCACACTAGACAGCTGAGCTGGTTTCACTGGCTCTAGAGGCTCTTTAGATTTCTCCTTCTTGGACATTTCTACAGTCTACCGTGACTGTCCTGTTTGCGCCATTATTATTATTTTTTCGTAGAATCACACAGCAGCTTTCGGCGTCGCCTTGACAACGTCTGCACGAAATTTCCGCAGAGACAAAAGTTGAGTTTTAAAGTGTGCGAATTTTATTTATTTTAATGAAAGATGAAGAATGGAACAAAATAAATGCGTAAGCACGGACAACTGGTCATATTGAATGTAGTCAAATTTGTTTCGGCCTCACCGGAACTCCCACATATTTTGCTTGGCAGTACAATTACGCTCTATTTTGCACCATGACTTGTACAAAGAAAACATTTCGCAAATCTTTCGACAATATAGAAAATTATTTAAAATTGTAGCAAAAAATTGCTGTATGTTAGACATAATTAATGAAGCTATGCACTTTGCAGCTGGCATCAATATGTGCTCTTTGGGGGGCGGCAGGGGCTCATTTTCAGGGGGAGGGGTACATTGCAACATCTTGAAGCCTGGGCCGAGAGCTCAAATGTAGATCAGTGCCCAATCCTTCTCGTCCGCACACGACTCTGCTCCATCATGGCGTCCATCGGAGATACAAAACTGAGGAACGTTGGCGAATATGTGGCAAAGAATGCTTCGCCTGGGAATATGTTGAGAAGATTAAGTGCTTCTGTAACTGCATATAAAACAAAGCACATCACTTGCAAGAATGCAAGAATGACCCCCGTCGTTCACATCGTCCTTGGAGTGATAGCCTTGAATTACATGATTGAGTTTTCTCATTTGAAAGGTTGGTTTCTACGGTTGCTTACCACGCTAGAAGTTATCGTTTGCTAAATAAATCAATCTGCTTGTGAATGCAATTTTTTCTTTCATTGTCTTGCACCGAAAGAGATATGTTGCATGATGCAACCGTCAAACCTTGCAACTTTCAAATTTCAATTCAGTCTCAATTTATAATGCAAGAATTGTTTTGCTATCGATTACACCAACACTGATACTTTCTATTTTATTAGAGCACGCCCGACGCCGCAAGTACCATTGGTAATCTGCAATGTCGTATGAAGAAACAAGCAGACGAGTTACTTTGTCAATATGCTGCTTGTTGCATCTGGGACTGTCATCATAAGATTTCAAGACTTCTTTTAGTCGATTGAATCAATTAATTGTTGGAACAAGTGTTGAATGAAGAAATACCTGCTGTTACATATTTGAGCCTGTGTGTTTAGCTGTCACATTTGCGTAACAAACTGAGCTGTAGCCAGTTTGCAGAGTATGGCACAGCTGCCCCCATATCTCTATTTTGCTAGCAATCTGGCGCCCCTGGTGCCAGTCTGCATTCTGTGTTTGCTGCGCAGAGAACATAAATTTCGATATTGAGAATGCGCGGATGGTGCGCGGATAGAACTCGTACAAATTCTTCTTCCAATATTTGAAGATATAATAAAATTAGTCGAAATCAGAGGCTTGCGCGGATGCGCGGATCAGTTGTGGAGATTGCGCGGGGAATAAATTCTCCGCGCACAGCATAAAATGCAGTCGGGCCCTGGTGTAGGTCAAAAATGTTTGGCAACTGAAGACAAAATAGAACATCCTTCGTATCGTGTTTATTTTGTAGTTTTTTTATTTGATATTTGCCCCTTAGGAGTGCCCCTGAGTGATATTTTGTTGCAATTGCGCCCCTGCCCCTGAACATTTTGGGCCCTGCCGCCCCCGAGATCTCGGCAAGAAGTGCCATACTCTGCAAACTGGAGCTGTAGTAACAGCTCTGCGAACTACTACTCAGCAAGAGCTACCCCCTAAAGCTATGACTTAAAAGTCTACGAGAGCTGTTAACCAAAAGCGGTACAGTACAGTAATAGCACGCCTGTACCGTGATGATGTCTATTGATTACATGCAGGGCTGCTTAAAGGGGAGGGGCACTTTAGGCAACTGTTGCGGAGTCCACCTTGTGAGAATGTGCTTGCATGTGCTGACACTTGTCTTTGTTGGATAGTTATTTTAGTTCGTTAGACTTCAGACTGCGGTTTAACGATGTGAGATTATATTAATATCCTCAATTTGAAGGTTATGAAATGATAGGATTGGAAAATATACAATTTTCCGGGGCTTCTCCCTGACGCCCAGCTGGAGAAGATGCATGACGTAATTATGGGGACACGCCCTCAGACCAACCACTAGCTGCCACTGCCTCTGGTCACATGGTGGCCGCAGCGTGTATCCAAACCTAGAAGTATGGATCTACAAAATAGTATCGATGTACTTTGAAACGTCTGGGGTTGAAGCCCCATTCCCCCCTTATCCACTGCCTCAGAGGGCCCGAAGGTCCTATAAACCAATGCCACTTTCCCATAGTCTGACCCAGCTGCAATCGATTAACTAACCTGCAGGAATCTACTCGTTAGCAAGAATTGGAGAAATCTAGACTGGGAATTAAAATTCTAAACATCTCATGATTTTCTGACTATTAGTGACAGACTTGTCAGTGCACAGTTGTAATCTCAGATGATCTGAGTTCAGGTGTGACTTCTTCAGACAACACAACCCCCAGATACCAAGTAGACCACCCAGACAGACAACTGGCAGCAGTCAAGAACAAAACACCAAAACTAGTTTCCAAATTCTCTTTAAAATAAATTGAGTTGGATTCCATGAGCTGAAAAATATTGCACAATAATATGCAAGAACTATTAGTATCTATAAACAGAACATTGACGTTTGTATCGTCAATGGCAAAGTTTACAAAATCAGATATTGTTACTTTATAAATACAAGCAGTAGATTTTGAAAACAGCTGAACAGTCTTTGCAAAAGTCACCAAATGCGATTGAACCTGTGGATCTTGTAAATAAAACAAAATAAACTTTAGAAACATGAAACTTGAAAGTATAATAGAAGACGGAGATGACATACTGTGGTATATGTTGACAATGATGCAAGCAGAAGAGAAAGCAAACACGGACAATGCAAAAACAACATCAGATAGAACACGAATGACGTTAATATGCATAATAATCAGCTCTTAGATATTACTCTACAAAGCCTTAGCAGTTACTTTAAAATATCTATTTACAGAAGATTTTAGCAGTCAACTTTTCATGTGTGGAGCTAGGTATGTAACAAGAGTCCATTAAAGATAGGCCTATTCTGTCTATTGAGTTAGTTCTGGCCGAAAAATGAAGCCGTGTGATTGAGCTTACATCTCTTCACAGCTGTACCCAAACTATGCAGGGTGAAGGACTCCGGGTGGAGCTCTTTCCAGGCCATTAACATTTGGAATGCCTTCTCTCTTTCGTTATCATAACGACAATCTAGTTCAATTTCAATTAGCTGCTTCTCGGGCAGACCGAGATGACGCCCAATGAACTTCCAAGCATGGAATATGCCATACGCAATATCAAGACAAGTGGACTCATCTAATAACTCACCATTGTCAAGCAGTTCACGCTTACGTTTCCTGCAAGGCGTCGACTGCAAACGATTCTCATTACTTGAATCGTTTTGTTTTGACAATGCTAAAAACATCAATAACATGAAGCAATGAGAATTATGCAACAAATATACTCTTTCAGCATAAGGGGTTGCTTATCCAAGTAAACCAGATGCAGCCATTTCATAACTGCACAGTATCTATATCATTTTACGACAAAATAGGCAATGCAAAACAACACAGATCCGGTTGTTGGAACAAAAACCCTTAGACACAAACATATTAACGAACAAAACAAGACTCTTTCATCTAATTGGATGAAAGATGTGTAAAACGCCCGATGATGGGTTACGAAGAAGCTCAGATTATAGGAAAATTGGTTAGATCGAATTTATACGATTGATAAGCCATAAGGGCATATCCACCATTCAACCAGCATTGTGGCATCAACTGCAGGATGATTGCAAAGTACAATGAATTATGACACAATGGCAAAATGAGATGTGAAAACACACACACTCCCTAAGAGAGAACAAGACAAGGTAGTGCTTGGCAGCACCGCTACTGTTCAACCCACGTGGTTTGCTGTCTTCAGACATTCTTTTCACATCGTGGTCAGCTGTTTGTTTTTCCAATGACAGCATCTTGTAGACTCCGTCAAGAGATGAATCTACTGTCATCCTCTTCAGTCCACTGTTGGTCGACAACAGGGTCAGTGCGTCACACAGCAGTTCTTTGCTAGCTCCAATTTCTTCTTGGATCCCACAGAAAAGAACAATTGCGTTACATTCAATTTAGTTTTACAACAGAGAGCTTTAAGTCTGGACTAAATCTTTCACATCGGTTTACTGGAGCTAGACCAGGACATTAGGCACACTAGAACGAGGATGAAGCTTTAAAGGCTTACCTGCAAGTTTGTCCAGGATGTCATTTTCCACTTGGTGCATGATATGCTGCACCTGCTTCGATCTTGACGACTCAACCTGTCATCCCATAAACAGATCGAACATGGAAATTATGACCAACAAGCCATGTGCAACAGCAGTCTCGATTGGCAATTATCTTGACAAACTAGCAAAACATGTAACTGGGGAGGGGAGTTGAGAAGTGAGAACTTCCCCTTTCACATGTCACAGGGGCCAGACACAAGAACAGCCCTTCCGTAACAATGGTAGCTTGTCCAGTTTCTATGGTAGGTTGTGAACGTCACCCAAAGTACACGGTCCAACAACAAAGGCTTGCGATGTTAATCGTAATAACCAAGCACGATGCTTTTCTTAAGTGATACAAACTTGAATTTCTTGTATGCACACATTATTCTGAATTGAAGATTACTTCTTGTCAGGCAGGGTGACCACGCAAAGACATGCTAAGATGCCCAACAAACAACCAAGGCAATAATAAACCACTCACTCTCATCATATTGAACGCAAAGACCTCTTTAACGACACCATGTCTGTCCTCAGCACTCAATTGCACCTGGCCCAAAAGGCAAGTTCGTGGAATCCTTACAGACACCTGGCAAGCAAACTGCATATCAAAGCCAAGGCCCGTGAAGTTGTGTGTTCGCATCAGTGCTTCATTGACACTGGGGTCTCCGATGAAGAATTTTGACTTCAACCTAAAAGGTAAACAGAGTCAACAAGCTAGAAAATATATTTATTTGTCGGTTATCACACAAATTTGTATTGAAGTTCGTACTGTGTTCAATTCTCATTGTCAAACAACATAAAAACAAACTTGACGACAATGTTGTCCAACTTTTACAGTAGCATAAGCACATTTGAACACTTGGGAAAGTAGTACAGTGAAACCTGCCCATAACGGTCACCTCTAGGACATAGAAAAATGGCTTTTATAGGCAGGTGGCCTTTCTGTCCAGGTTGATTTGTATAAAAAGTGTCATTTTGGGGTTATGAAGAGTGGCCTTTACACACAGGTGGTTGCTCTATAGAGGTGGCCGCTAATATAGGTTTGACTGTAATCATTTTTTATTGCTTTGCTTACTCTATATTGAGATTTCCAGTTTTCAATGGTCTCATCATTGAAGTTCCCAGTTCGGTGGTGTAGTGTTTGGGACGAGAGAACGAGCTAGTACCATCCCCAGGTAGACACAACAAACACAAGCCAAACTGTCCAGTTTCACTGATATCTGTCATAAGTGCTTTGAAGCAAACGTTTGTTGTGACCTCACTGCGCCTCGAGCGTCTTGAACAAGCCATAAAAGGACGAAACGTATAGTTGATTTTCTCCCATATCGCTTGAAACATAGTAAAGTGATTTACTGAGAAGACGACATATGGTTTTCCAGTTGTAGGGTGATTAATAATGTCGCACTTTGAAGTCAGAAGCTTCCAATCAGGTTTTTCTCCAGGATTTGTTTCACTGTAGCGAATTATAAGTCTCTTGGAGTCGTCAGATTGTCGGTTGAGCAAAGGAAGGGCGATTTTCAAGCAGCATCTGAAACGCGAACGGTTTGGTCCAAGGGAAAGAACCGGAGTCGCTAATTTCTCTTCAGAGCAACTTTTGCAAGACGTGATTTTGGGAATGGATAATATTGTGATACTTTGCTCGTTGTGGACGAGATTCTTGGGAAAATTAAGAAAGACGTCAGAAACTGGGCAGTGAAATGAGCTTGCAGTTGACGAACGAACAATGGTATTGTGTGACGGTGTCCAGGAATTTGCAACTGGTTGGCGAGCACACGAACACAACTCGCTGTTATTCAGCGAAAAGCTTTTCAAGGCGAGCTTGGCAATTGTAGCATCCTTTTTTCCAAAGCTTGCGAAGTTCTCATTCAAAATCTGACTTGCCAACAGCGCCATCGTAAGTGAATATGGATCTAAACATGGATATCAAATCAAACCAAACCAAATCAAATCGAATGAATTAGAGCAAGCCAACAAACAAAACGTGTTTTGGTTGCCCTTTGAGAAGTAGAAAATCAATCATGTAAAGCAAATTACCTTGCAGATAATGAATAAAACTATACAAGAACAATTCTGTATAATTTCTACTTAGCGTGAGCACATGCTTTCGTGTGAGTTTGAGAGAAAAGAGCTCAGCATTTCAATCCTTCAACAACAAGAAAGCAAATTTCACCGAAGGCTTGGCAAAAGCGCAAAAAGCAGGGAGCGACATCTCTTGTTCTCAACCAACCAATCAAAATCAGCAGCAACAAGCCTTGTGGCATGCAAAACAAACTAAGATGGTAGCAATTTTCCCGCCAAAATTTCTCCTTGAAGGGTGAATGTTGATCAATACCTCCGTGCTCCGTGTCTTCGGAGTTGCATGATCATTTAAAATGGCCGAGAGTAGCAGTTCAATTTCGACCATTAGAATATGTAACTCTGCAACTGAACAGTCAGAAATTCATTTACTGCCTTGTCACATTGATTATAATGGAATTGCAAAGATCGACGAGTTCTTCAAAAGCAGCACTGAACAGAATCTGGACTCATCAACTCGAAGTAAATTGTTGAACAAAGTCACGTTACAGGAAAGACTTCTTAAGCTCTTTTGATGTGTGTAATTTCTTCTATGTTTTATATTTTTTACTATTTTTCAGGCTCTGCTTCGTTTCGTGGTCGACCATTACAAGGCCAAAGGGTCCAGCTACCAATGTCCTATTCAGGTAAATAATGGTCTCCTGTCGTGCTATTTAGGTAACATCTACTAAGCAAACATAAATTGGTTGATCTCCGCGCCATTTTTGCTATTTAATTTAATTAACTTGACCTAACTCCGAACTCATTTATTTAATTTTGTTTCCTTGACTTAAGTTTTGCTCAGTTGCTGCAACAATTTCATGCAAGGCTCATTTGTTACTATCGAACCTGTTTCAAGCGACCACTCGAGGACTGATAAAGGATGGCGGGACTAGCTCAGTCGGTAGAACACCAGGCTCTCGATAGAAAGTTCCAAGCCTAGTATCCCGCGAGGGTCAAGCCCAGGCACCCTGCCTTGTATTATCTCGTTGGTTAGCGCAATAGAGAGCACAAGCAATTATGCGGAAGGTAACAGGAGTCAGGACCGTGGACTGGCCCCCCTGCACCTGCATGATATGTCTCCAAGGCGCTCCTGGCTTTATCAGGCTTTAAATCAGAGATAAGCACCACACGGATAGAGACGCAACACTGGCCACAGTACTCGAGGCAATGCTGGTGAACGAACCACCAAACGACTTTTCTTGACACAGGTGGTCTCTTATTCACTGCAGGAAACGTTCCCGACATCAAAGGGGAGATGATCAATATATCGGATGTATTTTTCGAAATTGTACTTGAAGGCGTCCATAGATACAGGACAGCAGGAATTGATTTGAAATGGTTCGCGCAGACTAAGTAACATCAGTAGTAATGAGATTGTATTAAACATGGCAAAACGATCAACATCTACTTTGCTCGGTTGATTTGTAAGAATTCATCTTGATTCGCAGGAGCGGTATTGAAGGAACAAATGTCCGACAATAGCAAAGTGAGTGACTGCTAAACGCTGCTCCGATTGGTCTTCAATGCATCTTTTACTGTACAATAGACAGACACTGATACCAGATAGTTACAATGTCAAACTGGGAAAGATGACAATTGTAGTGGCAATGTTTATTTGTAACAATTAAAATTACAAGCAACATCATTTTAGTGGTAATAATTTCCAAATCTTGACGTAAACACACAGACCGTTAACGCTGAAAGTCATGTAAGGCCTACTCAAACTGACACTGTATTCGAATGTTACGCATGACAAATCCATATCCATTAGAACTTCAAAATACTAACAATAATATTTGTATAAGTACATAACTACAAGCAAACAGACATTGTGCTAACATGGTAAGTCTAAAGGCTCAGAATGTGAGGGTGGAAGAGAGAAACGTTAAAAAATAGAACTTACAGAATGCTTTGATTAAACTCATCCATATAGATACGTTATTTGGCAGTGGTGCTTGGTTTGTTGAGAGCTGTTTACTTGCAAATGGCTGCAGAGTTGGGAGCTACTTACTTGATAATGGCCGTAGCTGCATTAAAATTAATTCCATTTAGCAACATTTGTCGATGGCTGATTTCTGATGGATTCACTTGATTAGACTGCCACAATAAAGTATTTCTACTTGTTCTGTTTCTTTCAGGATAAGATTTTGCAAACAGATTCGACCTTCAAGGAGTTAACATATTGGAACCTGGAATCTGATCCATCTGAAGATGACTCTTTCCAACAAGCTATGAAATGGATTGGTATATCCAACGTGGTTAGAAACTAGACGAAGGAGCTCACGGTTGCCTTCCTTTTTTTTAGGGGGGTGGGACAGGATAGCTTTACCTTTGATAAGCACACCTTTATAATAACGTACATATATATATGCATATTGGAATATAATTCAGTTAAATACAGAATAGGATACAAGAGCCTCATTCATGGACCGGGACTAAAGCTTCGCCCGGGACTAAACATCTAGTCTAGACTAATTTGCAAACATCAGTATATTAGACTTGAGATTTAGTTCTCGACTACGCTTTAGTCCTGGTTCTTGAATAAGGCCCAGATGACTTCACTGCTAGATAACGATTCAAAACAAAAGCCGCAGCCTAGAACAAAATTCAGCAGTGGATTTACACCACTGCTTACCTTTAGTTGCCATCTTTTGAATTTTGATTTGTTTTTTATTTCTAGCTCCATGAAGAGGCTGTGAGTGACACATACAGTAACTCACCTGAAATTCATTGAGCCATATCTAATGATGAAAATCTACGAAAGAGCACCACCTCTGGAATCCCTCTGAAATCATTCTGTTGAACCGACAATAGTTGAACCAACAATAACAACAAAACACCACCAGAGTTGATTTTAAAACGCTTTACACACTGTATTGACTCTTATGTATAGCATATGTTGCTTCCTGGCAATGTTTACAATATACACAACAAAAACATGTTATGCTATGTCTAGCTGTGCACTTGTGTTTACTTAATATATTACTTGCTATTACTACCTTCTATGGACTTTGAGTCGTCAATATACGTGCATGCGGGTATGTACTAAATGACTATCTCACTAAGAGAACTGGCCTTCTTATTTAAATATGTTTCTTATTTCAATTGTATTCTTCTGAGATGTCTTCATCGACTGGATCATCGTCATCAGTATGTCCATTCATGTGACCGTTCATGTTCTCCGCACCTAACCCACGACCCATTGGTATCCCAAGTGCCTTGTGAATTGTCTCAATGACTTTGACGCTGACATAGTAACCAATGTTGATAGAACGCTGCTTTCTTCTTAGTTCTTCCATCATGTCATATGCCTAACAATAAATTCAATGCAACAATGAGAAATTCAAATTGCAAACCTCTAGTGTTACGTTATGTCAGCGTACACCCATCTGCCTTCTTTGTGGCCTCCCAAATAAACAAGTGTCGAGTGCTTACGGGACGACCATGATCATGTTATGTTTTACTGATGTATTTCTTTATCCTGTAAAATTGTTTTCTAACATTGTCCTACATGATAAAAAATAAACTATCTACCTCTTTGTGGAGCAAGATGCGTAATTAATAATGTAATGTATACGAAAATTTAGCATCCGAGAGGAGAGGAGTGTTTTCGTAAAATAATCGTCCCTCATCTGCTGCCGTGAACTAAGTTCGCCTATCGGCTGCGATCCTTGGCTGCGCAAGTGTAGCTGCGAGGAGACAGGCCCAATGACGCGACATCTTC